>QFET01004758.1:0-11814 GCA_003316355.1 Tuber calosporum
TGCCACTGCCCAGGCCAAAAACAGTGTTTATGGTAGAGGATCACTCGCCCCTTCCGGGAGGTAATCCCTACCCGGCGATAACACATCTGCCTTCTCAATAAGCCGGCCTTCACGGTATACCACCTTGAAGTTAAACGGCTGTGAATTCCGCCCAGCGGTGTTGCCTCCAGTTTAGGACCTTGGTGCTATTGAAGTACTCCAGATTCTTGTGGTCTGTATATACCACAATCTGGTCCTCAACCGAGCGCAATAGATGTTCCCATTCCTTGAATGCTGCGACGATCGCCGTCATATCTTTGTCATGAACATCGTAGTTCACCTCCGCAGGCAGGAACTTCCTACTGTGATAGGCCACCGGGTGCCATTTCTGGTCATCATATAATTGGGATAGCACAGCACCCAATGCGAAATCATTGGCGTCTGTCTCCAACTTAGTGGGACGAGAGACATCAAAGTGTGTCAGAATGGGACCAGTGGTGAACAACTCGTTTAGATGTTCAAATGACCGCTCACAAGCGGGTGACCAGTCCCACTTTACATCCTTCTTGGTCAGATCTGTCAGAGGTTTTGCCACTTTACTGAACCCGTTGATGAATCGACGATAGAAGTTCGCAAAGCCCATGAAGCATTGAACGTCAGTTACGTTCTGAGGAGTCTTCCAAGCCTTGATCTCCTCTACCTTACGAGTCGTCATAGATATCCCATGCTCAGATATCTTATACCTTAGGTATTCAACTTCCCTTTGGTGGAAGGTGGACTTCTTTATGCTAAGGCAAAGACCTGCCTTGCGCAGTCTCTCTATTACCTGACGAACTAACGAAACATGTTATTCGATCGTCTCTGAGTATATCAAGATGTCATCTATATAGGCGATGACTCCTGCATCAAGCATATCCCTGAATACGCTATTGATCATACTCTGGAAAGTAGATGGTGTGTTGCATAGCCCAAACGGCATTACCGTATATTTGTACAGGCCATAACGACTATTAAAGCTGGTTTTCCATTCTTCACCCGGTGCCATCCGGATGAGATAATAGCCATTTTTCAGGTCCAGCTTAGTGAACACTGTCGCTTTCCCGAGCCTGTCTTGTAGCTCATTCATCAAAGGCAAAGGATACTTGTTCTTAATAGTTATCTTATTAAGCCCTGGATAGTCGATACATAACCGAAGCGTTCCGTCTGGCTTCGGCACGAAGAGGATAGGGGCTCCGGCGGACGACGTAGAACGCCGGATCTTCCCTTGTTCCTCCATTTCCCGGATATAGTCATACAGTACATCCAATTCTCGCTTAGAGAGAGGGTATATGGGCCCTGATGGCGGTTTGGCCCCCGGCTCGAGTTCAATCCTCTGATCAAACTCAGTATGCCTGGGAAGGGAAGTTATATTTTCTTGACTGAAAATATCTGCATAATCCCTATATTCTGGTAGTAGGCTGACGCTAATGTCCTTGCCATCTTCTCCAGTGTATATTGCCATACCCAAAAGGTATACCTGACTACTATCCTCGGCTAGGAGTTCTTCACCGGTGATGAACTCCATTCGTCGCTTAGCGACAAGACAGTTTGACTTACAGTATTCTGAACGCCACTTCAGAATACCAGTTTCCCATTCAATATCGGGATTGTGGTCCTTCAACCACGATATCGGAAGATAGCCATCTACCTTGGTGTCCGGCATATCCGCAAGTTCGAACCTTATATCATTCACGTGGTCACCTATCCTCATTCTCACCGTCGTGGTGTAATGTGCCCCGGAGCCTGGAATCTGGTTGCCACTTGCATCAGAGATTGATGTCGGATGTTCCCTACGGATACATGGTAATTGCGCTTTCTTAACCCAGGTGCTACTTAGCACGGCACCCGTGGCGCCACTGTCCAACAGAAGCAAGGCTTCCTTACTATTTCTATGCTTCTTGAAATTCCAGTCCAAGCGGACTTTCACGTGTATTGACCTAATGTGGGGCGGCGGGCCAACTAGCCTCGGCCGCTTAGCGGGTCTTTCTTCGCTAACAGGTTTTGTTCGCTAAAGCATCATAATGTATCTCTTGTTATATAATAAAGTTTGGGTGTTTACTATCACGCCTGCGAGATTTCGGGTATTTAACCCTCCTCAGGTAAACTTGTAAAATAAGTTCAATTGCTTAATCAAGTCCTGCCTGATTGATATACATAAGTGAAACAAAACCAATGAAACCAGACCATCTCTATCGGTCTTCCCCAAGGAAAGCAAACAACAAAGGAAATAAGAAATAAACCCTTGCAAAACCTTAACAAAAGAAAACCCGAAATCCAACCGTGTCCTGACAGTGGCGGATCAGCCTTGTTCTTTTGTAAGGGTGAGGGGACTCATCTAGTCCAATTTCTCTTTCCTTCTACCCTTTTCCTCCATGCCTTGGTGCGAAGAGTGGTAGTTAGCTTGCTGGTTCTTCTGACATTGTCTAGAGGGCTTACCTAGTTACTTCCATCAGTATCAACCTCCAAAATCAGGGGAGATCCGCGGACCTCGGTAACCCGTTTGACAACAGGAGGCGGCGCCTTAATGCGACGGTGTTTGGATACCATGGGTGCTAGTTGCCCAGTCTCAGAAGCAGACCGCTTGCGTGAGGGTTTGATTGATTGCACTACGGGATCGGGAGCAGTACACTGTTTCCAAAAGTGACTCTCGGTTCCACACCGCGAACATTGCTTTATCCGACGGCGTTTGTCAATGAGAGTAGTCGGAATAATCCGATGTTTGATATCATACTCTGATTTCGTAACCCGGAAGGGGATGGCTGTGCTCGCTTGGGGCTGGGAATTTCGGTTCCCAGGGCCTCGCTCCTTCTTTCGTTGTCGCTTAGCGAATGAGGACCTGTCATCTCCTCGTTCGTGGGTGGTAGACTTCTCCTTCACAACTGTTCTGTTGAAGGATGCAACGTCTTCCAGCTGGTGGCCGGTGTTGCGAAACAGGTTTTGGTAATCGATGTATGCTTGCAGGTGTGGAGTTTTCAGTCCCCAAGCATTTCGCAATTCTGTGGTCATGCCAATGCGGGCCTTGTCCTTCACTACCACCGCGTCTTAATGCAACTCACTGGCTAAGAGAATGAGTTCATCGACAAATTGGTCCACCTTTCCTGGTTTCATAGCCAAACTATTCCACTCACGAAGAGCACGATCCCGATCCGAGTGACCGCCGAAACTGGACTCTAGGCCTTTTCGGAAGCCTCCCCAAGTACGCAACTCGTTACTTGGGTTAAAGGTCACTCCTGCCCGTTGAGTGACATCCTGGCTGATGTGCACATGGATGCTGTTATAACATTTCTTTGCGGCCCCTTCAAGAAGCGCGATGATCACACTGACTTTATCCATATCAGACAATTTACATTGTCGATAGTAGTCAAACCTAATCTCCGCATCCTGGATGAATCGCTGTGTGTCAAGTGGGTCTCCATTGAACCCCTTGATCCCCAACTTCTCGGGCTTCTTTTGCCGAATGTGTAATTTTTGTTGGATCTTCGAAGAAGGTCCGTCAAGGCTTGACACCGCTCATCATACCGTCACTTCTTAGCCTCATTCCAACGCGACTTGCGTCGGCCCAGAAATCGGCTGAGATCGCGGAGGGAGGAAGAAGATTCGTTGCTACTGCTCAAGGAGTCGGAATCACCCGGTTCTCCTGCTTCGCCGACGTTTCCACCTCCTGGTGGTTTGCTACCACCATCTCCACCAGGGTTTCCACCGCGGAGCCCCACTGGTTCCTCATATCCGCTAAAGCGGTCCTCCGAGCTTTCGTGACTGGCTTCTGCGAGAGAAGCTTCCGGAGGGGAAAACAGTCTCGCGGGAGGTGCAGGGGATGGGGGGCCTTTGGCTGCAAGGACCTTATCCACTCCCCTCTCAACTAACTGTTGGAAGCGGGGACAAGCTCCAATATCCGTATTGTCTTCCGAACCACAGAAACGACAATGGGTCTTTTTCAACTTCGGACCTTTGGGATTTTGCATTATAGGTTCAGCGGTCCCTTTCGTACATGGCGGACTATGGTGAAATGCGATATTCCCATAAGGTCTTCCCTCGATCCTACAAGTAGGAGAACAATAAGCCGTAGCCGACGGCGCTTCTACCCCTGGAAACCCTGTCCTCCTGGGGCCGCCCGTGGGTTTGGCCGGAGCTGGCGGTGTTGTCGGGAGGACGAGCGGTGCCAGATTTTGTGGTGTGGCTGGTAAGGGAGTTGCCTCAGCCACTGCATATAGTCGCTCAGCTTCTAAAACTATAGTTGGCGTTGTTGGCTCAGCCGGAAGGGCTGCAACGGCGGTCGTAGTTTTAGGTTTTGCGGGTCTCTTCTCCTTTGTTACCCCTGCGATGCGTGAAGACCTCCGCACCATGCCAGAGCCAGAAGGGCTCGGAGATCAGCTGGCTAGGTGGGCTTCAACAGCGAGGGCAAAAGGTGATATCCGCGATGTGCCTGGAGTGAGGCCAAGTCCCAAAGCTTCCCGGGCTAGTGGCGTTAAATGCACATGCCATGTGACATTTGCCATGGCTTCCGCAAATTGCGGGGCAAAACTGATTGGTCCTGTGCGGACAAGGGGAAGCGGAGGGGCTTGCTCTATAATCACATCATTTTCGGAATCAATGCTGATTCCTTGACTCACAGCCCACCCGAGGTCCTTTAGGCGACCCTTCAGCGCTTGCGCTGTCATGACCTGCTGGCGATAGGCATCTTGGACCTTCTTTACCTAGTCTGTGGCCATGTTAACCATTTTCTCTTGAAAATAGGTCTGCTTTGCCTCCACAAAGCATTCGAGTTGGGACTGTTCTACCACGAACCTACGGCCTACTTCATGTAGAATGTAATTCTCAAAGACTTCGTGGGTAAAACGTTCAAAAGTAACCCCTTCAGGGACCGTCTCAGGTACCATCACGGAGGGATTGTAGGTGACGGATTCCATGAGTGCCCTAGGATGAGGGACCACCATCGTCTGACATTCCTCAGGCACCTCAATGGGTGCCGCTTCAATCAACTTCGTAACCCCTCCTAACCCAGGCCCCTTAGGTCTGCGATAACATCGTAGTCCAAGAGGGGACCCGGTGTGGGAGGGACGGTAGTCCGTTGTGAACGCGTAAGAGACATTTCAGACATAATACTTTCCACCCTGGGCTACTTATTCCTGACAAGGTTACCAGTACTCGTAAATGTCAGAAAGCAGTCTCATGGAGCAACAATTCTCAGGAGAGAGTTAAGCAAAGAGCTTAACGATATACTGTAACGGGGGCACCCTATAGGAAGATGGAGCCTAAGGTTGCGACCGCACCAAAAGACTCAACGCAAGGTTCACTGAAGGTAAAGATAAAATAATTGAATCAAATGATAAAACTTAATATCGTTAAGCCGGAGTTTCACTCAATTCAAGTCTTCTCGAGAGGATAGTTGGTTATCAGAGTAGAGTGCCGTTCGCGTTTATGTTAAGGGTAGCCGATTCTAAGGTCAAGCGAATCAGGCTAGGCTCAACAAATCAAATCGTAGACGGAGATTGTCTAGGAAGGCTCAAGATTTCAAGGTAGAATGTATGATATTGATAAGATCTCTTCTCTGTTGCTTGATGAAGGCTAAATCTCGTGAGGCACTTCGATATTTATATCCCGCGTCTGAGTGTTCGCGGACTACATCCGTTCTTCATACAACCAAGTATCCACTAACAATTTTCACAACAAAATCCAGCAGCGGACCCCCTTTGACCCTGAAAGTTTTTTCCCCCACACAGCTAATGGCGTGATCAGAGCTCTTCTTTCTCCATGGGTGTTCACACCTTCTCGGTAAGAGGTAACAGCCGTCGTCCTGCTGTTCAAACTATGGCCGTCCAGTTTGGAACTTGCCAATAGTTTCTTAGAACACCTAGGGGCCAACTTGGTTATTGACCAATACGGCTTCGTTCCGGTTCACCCGGTCTTGCCGCTGGCTTTCAGGATGACTAGTCTTTGACGATCGGTCTCATACCAATTCGTGCTGGACTGCCTCTCCTTATCGACATGTTCCGATAGGCTTGCTTGCCTATGATAGGCATTCATTTGGGGTTCAGTACTATTCTCTGCGGAATAGCCCGAATACCACTCCCTCCTAGGCTTCCGGACGTTGTTTTGGTCTCTTGACTTCAGTGGGAGGTAACTCCGCGAGGTCTTAACGAAATCGCATGGTTCATTTTCCCAGACGTAGCCAGAGATGCCCTCTCATATACCCTGCGGACAGGACCCGGTCGGACGGACGGCAACGACGTATACGGGGTTACGAGAAAGGTTCCAATATTTCATCTTTCTATGATTGCGAGCAACTGCACAAGGCGCCAGTGCTGTCGTCCGGGGCCATCGTCGGGGCCGGAGGGGGGTATTAGTCTGTGGAGTTTCAGGCCCAGAGCTCTCAAGCTGCTCTTCTGGGCCCTCATAGAAGTTATGTGCCTAACACGAGCTCCCTCTTCCTAAGGTTCGTCTCGAACCCTTTGGTCTGTTCTCAGGTTACCCTGCCTTCTGTTTTTCCATAATAAACGAAATATATAATACAAAGTATACTTTTTGAACTCAACTTGGTAGGGTGAAAAACCTAATGCGTTTGCTTGTCCACATTAGGAAAACCTTTCCCATGTTATTCAACATCTGCCCGCTTTGGCATATCTAGATTTTCCCTATGAAAGTCTTCCACTAAATCCTTTGCCCGCTCTAAATGCTCCAGTGGTTCCCATGTGTTCTCGTCTTCTGAACACCCTGTCCACTTCACAAAATATCGTAGTTCGCGTATTTGTCGATTTCGACCGCGAACCCTTCTAGTGTAAGAGATTATTTCACTCTTCACTATCCTTTCGATTTCCCATTCTAAGTCCGCATCTATTTCTTCCGGCTCTCTGGGTGGTTGTTCCCGGACCGGTCGTTTCGATATGCGGTATGGTTCCAACAGTAACACGTGGAATATCGGATGTATCTTCCATCATGGCGATATCTCCAGTTTGAAAGCGCGTTCTCCTCTCTTTTCCAATACCTTAAAAGGGCCATAGAGTTTGGGACTAAGTTTCTTTGATGGTCGCTTAGTGCGGATATTTCGTGCGTTGAGCATAACCTGATCCCCGATTTTTATGTCAGGTTGTTGTTTTGCTTTGCGATCGTAATATCTGCTCATGTTTTCCTGTGTTTACTCTAAGGCCTCTCTGGCTTGTTGATGGATCGTTTGCATCCAGTGGGCATAGATTCCTGCTCCAGGATTTTGGACTTCGCGTTCTTTCATCCATTCTGTTTATGGGTGGAACCCATAGTTGGCATAAAATGGGGACATGCCATGTGCGTTCGTGACTGAGTTATTGTAGGCATGCTCGGCCAACGGCAACAGCTGATACCAGTCGTCCTGATCGTAATTGACAAAGTTTCTTAGGTATCCTTCCAGCACTTGGTTGGTCCTTTCAGTTTGTCCGTCAGTTTGCAGATGGTATGCGGTTGACATTATTCGTTTTATTCCCAGACTTTTGCAAAGCGATTCCCAGAATTCTCCTGTGAATTTTGCGTCCATGTCTGAGATAATTTCTGCCGGAAGTCGATGTAGCTTCCAGACTTCTCGCAGAAATACATTCGCAATATCCTTAGCCGTTGCGTTGTTTTCCAACCCTATAAAGTGAGCCATCTTTGTAAATCGATCAACAACTACCATAATTTGAGTTCTTCCTTGTGATTCTGGTAGTTGTGTGATGAAGTCTGTCGATATTGATGACCAGGCTGCGAACGGAACTTCTAGGGGCTGCAGTAGACCAAACCGCGCATGTCGTGGGGATTTATTATGTTGACATTCATCGCATGACCGTACGTAGTCATTTATCCATGCTGTCAGTCCCTTCCAATAAAAGTCCCTGGTAACAATTTCCACAGTCTTCTCCTGTCCAAAGTGTCCAGCTACCTTGGAGTCGTGGCAGCCTTTGGCTATAGTTGTCTGCAGCTGTTCGTTGTCTGGAATATAGAAGCGATTCTTATAGTATATAAGTCCTTCAGTTACTGCCCAGTGACTTGGTAATGGTTTGCCCTCATTTGTTAACGTTTCCAAATCTTGCTTGCGTTCCTGCCCTCTTGATCGTCCTCTCCTGCCTCTTTGATGGTTTTTAATAATGTTTGGTCGTATTTCCTAATATCGACCTTGGATATTATAGCATTAGACATTAGGAGTATTCCTTTGTCTTGTTTTGCTTGAAAGTCCGTTTCATCAAGAAATTCATTTTCGGCCTGGTCCGCTTGCAAGTATGCAACCACTACCTGGGTCTTTGTTGCAGCTGATCGTCTGGGTGATACATCCGTGCTTCCAAATCCGCCCTTGCCCCTGACAGTTTCAGCTAGTCTGTCAACTTCTATTGCTTCGGCCATATGTATGTTCTCAATGATCATTTGTGCCATTCGGTCCCCTTTGTGAACCTGGCACTCTTGGTTTCCATGATTCATTATGATAACCTTGACTTCTCCAGTGTAATCAGCGTCGATTACTCCTCCGCCAATGCTGATCTCATATTTGGCGGCCATTCCACTGCGCGGTGCTAAGCGTGCGTATGTTCCCAGTGGTAGTCCAACGGCAATTCCTGTTTCTACCAGCCGTTGCCCTTGGGCTGGAATTAAGAAATCCTCTAATGCATACAAGTCGTGTCCAGCGGCTAGTCGGGACCCTTTCGTAGGCATTCGTGCTTTTGGAATTAGCAACTTTATTCGCAAAGAACCTGTAGTCTCTGTGCCACCTAGTTCTTCCTTTCTTTCTGGTTGGCCTAAATGCACCAGTGTGATTTGGAAGTGAGAAGGCTTGAGTATAGATTGTTCGCTATGGGCAGCTCCCTCCTCAAGACGGTACTCCGGCCGTCGGATCAATGCATCAGGCTTTCCTCCACGTTTACCTGGTCAATAGACAATTTTGAAATTGTAGTTCGCCAGTGGTTGAGCCCACCGTATTTGCCGCGGATTCTATACCTTGGTCGTGAGGAAATTTTGTAGGTTTTGGTGATCAGTGTAGACCGTCACCGGTTTTTCTGTCCCCACCAAGTATTGTTTCCACTCTTTGAATGCTTCTAGGATCGCTAGAAGCTCTTTATCATGGATCTCATAATTTTGTTCGGTGGGGCTCAGCTTTCGTGAGTGGAAAGCTACAGGATGCAGCTTTTTGTCCTTAAACTGTGAGAGGACACACCCAAGTGCAAAATCGCTAGCATCGGTTTCCACAATGGTTTCTCTGTCTGGGTAGAAATGACAGAGTATTGGGGCAGAGTTGAATCTTCGTTTGAGTTCCTCAAATGCCCCATCTTGTTCTGGTCCCCAGCTGGATTTCCTTGGGTCGCCCTTCAACGTTTCGGTAATTGGTTTGCAGATTTTGGAGAAGTCTTTAATGAAACGTCGGTAAAAATTGGCAAAGCCAATGAATATTTGCACCTCTTTAACCGACCTTGGTGCCTTCCAATTTTTTATGCTCTCGACCTTTCTTTCACTCATGGTGACTCCGTCGATTGCCACAATATAGCCCAAAAACTCCACTGTTTTTACGTGGAAGACCGACTTGGTGGTTGATACCGCTAGATCATATTCTTCCAAGCGAGAGAGTACCTTTTTTACCAGGTTGACGTGCTCTTTCTCTGTCTTGGAATAAATCAGGATGTCGTCTAGGTAGACCACCACTCCATGATCTAAAAATTCACGTAGAATTTTATTCATCATGGCCTGGAAAGTGGCTGGCACGTTTACCAGCCCGAATGGCATTACTTTGTATTCAAAGTGGCCGTATCGGGTCCAGAATGCGGTTTTCCACTCATCTCCTTCTTTTATCCTTAGAAGATGATAACCATCTTTTAAGTCGAGTTTGGTGAATATTTGGGCCCCAGCCACTCGGTCGCGTAGCTCGCTCAACAGGGGCAGTGGGTATTTATTGGCCACCGTCTGCTTATTCAACTGTCGATAGTCCACACAAAGCCTGATTGAACCGTCAGGTTTAGGGACAAATAAAATTGGAGCCCCGGCGGGAGATTTGCTTTCCACGATTTTCCCCTGATCCTGCATTTTCTGCAGGTATTTGCTAAGCAAATCCAGCTGGTGGGCTGACATGAGATGTATCGGACCCCAGGGCATTACCACACCGGGTATTAAGTCAATTGCGTGGTCAAACGTTCTTCTTCCGGCTAGTTTCTCTGCCGTTTCTGGTGCAAAAACCCTCTTGAATTCCTGATATTTCTGAGGTATTTGCAGAATCTCTTTTGGCTCAAGAGCGGGTGCCATTTCAATTCTTCCAATGTATCGTGCTTTTGGGTCGTATGCCACGGTTTCGTCCCATTCAAATGTCAAGTCTAAGCCTTCATCATTAACATGACTTTGGCATTTCTCGTCTTTAAATATCCATTTTTGCGTGTCCTCAATGTGCGTTATGGGATGTTCTGTTTGCCACCATCCAAATGGGATAATTAGGTCATATTTGCCAGCATTGGCAATTTCACAAGAAATGTGAGATCAGTGTGCATTGCTTCTGATCTCTAAGAGAATAGGATGTGTGTAGTGTTTTCCCCCATTTGCTGCTGTGGTTCTTTCAAAGGTGTAAATGTCCTAGCTATTTGTGCGGGTGTGGTATGGTAAGCGATGTTTATTAACCAGTGCTTGGTTAATTAGGAATATATTAGACCCTGAGTCTAATAGTACCCGAATTTGTATTCGTTCTCCATTTGCTTCGATGGTTGCCCTGCCTTCAGGGCAGGAATAATATGGCGGGGCAGGTGCTTCTGTTTTATTTCTTTTATTCGGGCCGCTAGGGGCCTGTGCAGGTCTTTTGTATGACATTTTCGTTGTTGTGGTAACTTAGGGTGTTTGTTACCATGCCCGCACGGTTTCAGCTACTTAAGCCTCCTCAGACAAACTAAAATCTCTGTCTTTGGTGTACTGGGCAGCCCACTACTAGCGGTCTTTACCCATTGCCGAAGGGTTCCCATTCACCTGCCGTTTGCCCTTCTCAGCCCACGCTTTTGTCTCCACTGGAGCCGAACTCGTATCGTTTTGACTATATCAGCGTATTTGGGCTCCGGAGATTCTTCACGCATCGCCTCGTTTACCCCATGAGTCTATCGTGCCTATCCCGTCCACAAAGCCGGAGTCCAGGTTCGGGACCGATTTACCCCGCTCCATTTAGGGTGTCAACTAGGTAGCCGTAGTTACTCATTCTCTTCCACTACATTTTGCTTCATGTCCGGGATCCTGTTCCGTTTCTCCAACTATTCCGTTGTCCAGCCGACCTGTAATATATTTTGTTCCTGGAAGGCTTCTCACGATCCAGGCTAGACTAATTTCCCCTTGTCATTCTTAAGAAGTCCTTAGTCAGCGCTGGCCTGTTTACTCTTCCTTGGATCTCTTATAAGGATTTAGGGCTTAAGAAGGATGCGGGTTTAGTTGACCGTCTCCCGTACTGAGGTCCGATATGCATCAAATGTGACGCTCCACTTTCTTCTTTTTGATTTTGAGGATCCCGAAGTTAGGCTCAGACTACCACGAGCGGCCGTCCAAGTTAATCGCTTCTTGCTCGCCTGTCATTCTTAGGTCTGCGATACTCCCGTAGGTCAGGATTGCTTTTCGTGACTCTCGCTTTGTGTTTGAGTTTCCCACGGAGAAACGCGGAATACCTGCTAGTAGGACCTTGCAGTGGTCGAGCCCCCTTGTTGTTTTCGATTTCGGTAAGAGGTTCGTAACCGAGTACCCGGTCGCCGTCGCTGCCGGTGCCTTGAAACTACTTAAGTTTCCTCCATGTCATCCAGTTCCCATATTCTGGGCCGGTTGACCTGGTTCACCCGTGGTGCGGGTGTTATTTGC
>QFET01004770.1:0-74762 GCA_003316355.1 Tuber calosporum
ACTCCATCCTAGGCTTCCGGACGTTGTTTTGGTCTCTTGACTTCAGTGGGAGGTAACTCCGCGAGTTCTTGACGAAATCGCTTGGTTCCTTTACCCAGACGTAGCCAGAGATGCCCTCTTATATACCCTGCGGATAGGATCCGGTCGGACGGACGGCGACGACGTATACGGGGTTACGAGAAAGGTTCCAATATTTCTTCTTTCTATGATTGCGAGCAACTGCACAAGGCGCCAGTACTGTCGTCCGGGGCCAACGTCGGGGCTGGAGGGGGGTATTAGTCTGTGGAGTTTCAGGCCCAGAGCTCTCAAGCTGCTCTTCTGGGCCCTCATGGGAGTTATGTGCCTAACACTTTAATAGCTGAAACTGAGTGGGCATGTTAACAAACACCCTAGTTACCATACTATAGAACAAGGCACACAAGAGACCAGCACAGGGCTCCAGGAGCCACAACAAAAGATGCAAAAAGCAGGCAAACACCGTGGAATATAACTCCTGCCAAGAAGGCAAGCGAACCATATTACTGAATGGGGAACGGATCCAGACTCGCATGCTATTATACTCTGAACCTAATATATTCTAAATTAACCATGAACAGGAAAATCAACATATATTGCTATACCACATACATACACATAGCTTGGATATTTATACATTTGAAGGAATCAAAGCATCAACTGGGGAAAGCATTATACACATTCCATCCTGTTAGATATCATGAGCAATGCTCACTGATCGAATAATATATGAGAAATTACTAATGCTAGTAAATATAACCTTATCATTGCATCTGGATGGTAACATACAAAACATCCCTTATGGCACAACTAGGATGTTCTAAAATGGGTTATGCAAAATGAAAAATGTCAGAGTTAGGCTAATGATGAAGGTAAAGACCTAAGATTTGAAAGGGTGGAAATCGTGGCCTAGGACACAGTAGCCCGATATACAGGAAGAAGCGAGGGTGGAGTGCATTCAGTACCAGAAGCAACCGTACTCACAGAAATCCCAATGGAATACCATGACTTCAAAACGGTTTTCCCACCATAAACTGCAGAGAATCTAGGGGGCTAAAGTACATTTCACCACGCAATTGATTTAATACCCTGTGCAGTACCACTGTGGGGACAATATATTCTATGTCGGCCAACCAGATAGATTTGCTAAGCAAATACCTTAAGAAATGCAGGATCTGGGAAATATTATGGAGAGTAATTCTCCTGCAGAGGCACTAATTTTAATCATCCCCTAGCCAGTAGTTCAATGAGTCTCAGTGTAGATTCACCACAGGTAAATAAACTGAGAGTTGCGGACAAATACTGATTACCACTCATGAGCGAACTCAGCCACTGTGTTGCTGGAGCCTAAATATTCACTAAACTCAACTTGAAAGATGGTTATCTCCTCCAAATTATCAAGGAAGGAGATAAGTGGAAATCAGCATTCTGAACCTGATACGGATACTTGAAATACAAAGTAATGCCATTCAGGATAGGGAACGCACTGGCAACATTTTAGGCCATGATGAATAAATTTCTAGAAGAATATTTAGATCATGGGGTAGTGATATACATTGACGATATCTTAATTTACTTCAAATATGAAAAAGAAGACCTTGAATTGGACAGGAAGGTTCTTTCTAGATTGGAAGAATATGATCTAGCGGTATCAACCACCAAGTCGTTTCTTCACGTGGATATGGTTGAGTTTTTGAGATATATTATGGCAATCAAGGGAGTTTCAAAGGGTGGGAGAAAGGTCGAAAGCATCAAAAATTGGAAGTCACCGAGATCCGGAGAGGAGGTACAAATATTCTTTGGCTTTGCCAATTTTGACTAACATTTCATCAGAGTTTTTAACAAAATCTACAAACCTATTACCGAAACCTTGAAAGGAGACCCTATAAAAGTTAGATGGGGACCAGAACAACATGGGGCATTTTAAGGAACTTAAACAAAGATTCATCTCAGCCACAATACTCTGTCAATTATACCCAGATAGAGGAACCAAAGTGAAAACTGATTCTAGTGATTTTGTTCGAAGATGTATCCGCTTGCAGTTTACCGACAAAATCCTGCATCTGGTGGCATTCCACACAAGAAATCAGAGCCCTGTTATAGGAAACTATGAGGTCCATCATACGGAGCTACTAGTGATTCTGGAGGTATTTAAGGTATGGAAGTAGTACCTGGTGGGAACAGGAAAAATGATAACTGTCTATACATACCAGCTGTCAGGCTCAATTAACTCCAGCGAGGAATACATGACTCCCAGGATGGGAAAGAACATGAGCCCAAACCTCCAAGCACAATCATACCCCTACGGCCCTGGCATTTGCCTTGGCAGTCCATACAGGTACCTGGTCCCGTTGCTCATTTACATATAATAACAAGTAAGAAGGGCATATCTTGTAACCCTGTATAGGTCATCGCTGTAATTGCGACCAGATGCCGTCCTCAGGGTATATGAGAGGATATCACTAGTTACGTTGGGGAAGTAGAACGAACTAACTCCGTCATGAACTCCCTGAGTTACATCCCATTTGAAGTTAACAATTCCCTGGTAGTTCTAGATGGGTGTAAACACATAATTAGAGTGGGCTACTACGACACATACCGAGAGTATGCTGATGCCTCTATGATGCCTACAAGTTCAACGTACCTATTGAAATATGTTGATAAGGAGAGGCAGTAAGGACTAGAAGGTATTGGCACAATGGCGAATACTAGTCATCCTGAAAACCAGCTGTATAGGCGGATAACACGGTACCAAGCAGACTCAGCCAACAACCAAGTTGTCCACTTGGGCTTCGAAGAAGGTAGTGGTACCTAACAAACTGGATTGAAATATCTTAAACAACAGGAAAATGGATGACAAACATACTACATCAGGTTTACCCCCTCAGTGAAGTCAGAGCTCTAATCGTACCATCAGCTGTGCGGGGAAAGAGAAAGATTCAGGGTCAAAGCGTATTCGCTCTTGGGTCAAAGATGAAATATTGGAAGAAGATACTTGTTTATATGTAAACCAGGTGTATGTGTGAACACTCACACAAGGGATATAAATATCAAAGTGCCTGTTGATATATAGCTATATGAGCACACTCCAGATACACTGGCACTTTGTCACCAGTACTGCAATGCCTACTTCAAAGCTATCAAAATGGCTAAGTCCTCACACTGGAACGAATTCTTGGCCAATGTTAACACCAAGTCAGTGTGGACGGCAATTGGACTCGCCTCCGGTCGCCTGCCAGTTAGGTTCCCCTCCTTCCCTTACACTGACCCTCCATGTGAAATTAATACCTCCCTCTTGCATTACCTTTTTCCACCCAATCAACCACTTCCTAGCCCATCCTTCCTACGCTACGACAGCGAAGATACACCCCTCCTCACACAGGAAATTACTCATGCACTCAGGAAGTCCTCCAGGACCTCTGCCCCAGGTCCATACCAGATCCCTTACAGGGTCTAGAAGAGGGTAGACTCCACCAATCCCTCCATCCATCGCGACTTGCTAGGCCCTCTCATGCTACTTGGCATTCAATATGCTACCCCAGATGAGAGCAAGCAACGTCATTTATGCCAAAACAGGCAAAGAAAACTCCTTCTCCCTTGCCACTCTCCGCATCATTGTTCTCGTGGAAACAGTCTCCTAGCTACTGGAGATGAAAATGGCATGCTGCCTCCCCCTATTGCCAGATCGATCAGCCTGATTGATCTCAAGCAATTTGGCTTACTCGCAGGTCTCTACACCTTCGACCCCTGTGGTACTCTCTCCCTAGTGGATCATTCTCTCCAACACCGCAATAAGAAAGTCTCCTCCCTCTTCGTGTTTATCAATGGAGGCTTCGACAACATCTTTGCCTCCTCACTGAGTCAACTTCTTCGCTTAAGAGGCATCGCCAGGTACATGACCTCTTGGGTTCCCTCTTTCCTCACTGATCAGTAACGCCACCTCCTTTTCCAAGGGGCACCCGCGATATTCTCATCTTTCTCTGTTGGGACCCCTCAAGGATCCTGTATTTCCCCACTTTTATTGGTGATTTATGTTTCACAATTGCATTTTTTTTATTCCCCTAGGGGTTAGTTTTTTCCTATGTTGATGATTTTGCAGTTACTTTTTCCTCTGTTTCTTACATGAGGAACATTCTGGTTCTTCAGCAGGTGTTTTCCTAACTTACTAATAGGGCAGCCAAGCTGGAGGTTTCCTTTTCAGTCTCCAAGACTGAACTCATTTACTGACCCACCCCCAAGTACCACTCCCTAATCTCCACCTCCCCAAGTGGGCAAACAGGGTCCCTTTTTGCCCCCTCCTCAACAGTACACTGGCTCGAGTACTAGTTCACTCCCACCATGGAAACAACCACCAACTTCAGTAAGAGGATCGTCTTCATTCAGGCTGCCTTCTCCACCATCAAACAACTTTCCCCACCAGGGCTCGGCCTCTCCCCCTATATGTTACACCACCTTGTGCCTGGACTGGTTCACCCAATCCTCACATATGGGGCTGACCTATTCTTACCAACTCATGCAACACTGGACAAGATGACCATGCTGTAGAACAGAGTGATCTACTGGGTCACCAACTGCCTCTCCTCTACCCCCATTTCAATACTCACATGTGAGGCCTACTTGGCTCTAATCTCCTCACTCCTACCACAAATGAGGGGCATGGTTGCCCTTCGCCTTGCCTGCTCCTCTCTGCTCATCAATCCTGCTGCTGCCAGGTAACCACCCTCCTTTTCAATCTCTAACCACTCCAACATGAGGCTGGGCCCACCTCTCATACTGCGGGGGCTCAAACAAAACTACATTCCTCTCCCTTGAGACAAGTACAAACTGCCATAAATACCTAGACCATATCTTCCAATTGACGCCCTCTGACACCTCCTGCTCCTGATTATCCCCAACATGGGGACCTTCCCCCTGGCCACTACACACATGCTCCCCGCAGATGTCCTCCCTCCTGAACCAACAAATAAGCACTACCCCTTCCTCAACAGCCTGCAAGGCTCTTCTCCTCAAGGACTGGACCCTCCAGGCCCCACCTCCACTCTATAACTGCTATGCCCTGCACCTGTCCCATCATCCCTTTATGGTCTTGACAAGTTTGCGGCCCCCAGGATACACCAAATGAGGTAAGGTAAAAGCTACCTGGCTGCCCACTCCTCCTCGGATGACCCTGATCCCATCCCCCTCTGCCCCTGATGGGTGGACGATGAAGAGACCATAGTGCACACTATTGTTCCATATCCTGCAAAGGCCTATCTCCGACTCCGCCACCATCCTGGCATTAGTGGTCACGGCCCTTGTTCCCCAATCTGATCCTATGTGGACCATCTACAGGCCCTGTGTGCCTACATCCTGGTGTCTGCAATTGGCTTCCCCCGCTCCATGCCAGCCGCTAGGTCACCCTCAACCTAGGTCAGCTTGGCTGGCCTCCTTTATTGTCTTTTATTCTCTCAGGCTGTTATGAATTTCATTACTTTGTTTGGAATTTTGTAATTTTCTCTCCTTGCTTGATTAGACTCCATTGTGAGAGCAGTGACGGTACCGTTACAACTGTGAGATAGTATTTTGATATGTCTTTTATTTATTTGTTTGAGATTAATGTTTCATTTTTGCCATGGCTAGCGTAGCCTGTAGGTACCTGTACATTAACATAGAATATATGAATTAAATATAAAAAAAAGATAATAAATCTCGATCTTTAGCCATCATCAAGCAACGGAAAAGATATCTTATCAATATTATAAGGTTTATTCAGTATCTTTACCTACTAGCCTTTCAAGACAAACTCCGTTTAGGAAGAAACATTGATACCCTAGTTTGATTTGCCTGCCCTTAGAATTGACTACCCTTAATACCAGTAATACCTTTAGAATTTCCTTACAAC
Source organism: Tuber calosporum (assembly GCA_003316355.1). NCBI lineage: Eukaryota > Fungi > Ascomycota > Pezizomycetes > Pezizales > Tuberaceae > Tuber > Tuber calosporum. Next base: position 5,897 of record QFET01004770.1, read on the forward strand.
TAAGATATGAAATCATGATCAAATACATATACTCAACAACTGGCAACCTATAATTTCATGATCGTCTATACCCGGAAAACGAGCTGGAAAGCCGGATGCATAGAGTTGACGGCTGGACTACCACCATGAGGATGGAGCTACTCATAGTGAACAGTCAATATTTAAATCTTCCCAATTCCTGTTCATGCAGGTACATTTGAGTCAACCAGAAAGGGAAGAAGCCATAACTGCCTTAGAGACAACAGGTTCCTTGCGGGTAAAATTGCTATCACTAGAAGCAGGAATGCCTACAGGAGGTTCTAAACTTACAGCTGGGCATGACCTATAAGCACGGACAGATTTCATATTTCCAACCCAAGGACGTCTTCGGCGGGAAACTGGAATTGAAATAGGATTGCTACAGGGTAAATACGCTTGCTTAATACCACGATGAGGGACCGCAGCGAAGCATTGCATGAGCTTTAGCGATGTTGTAATCATCGCTGATTATACAGTAGAAGTCAAGGTCATCTGGTAGACCATGACAAACGAGATTGGCAGGCCGAAAAGGTGCCTGAATAGCACAGATGATTATTGAAATTATAAACACATCAAGGGCAATCGAAGTCGATAGACTAAGAAATACCCTATGAGGGAAGGGCCGATTCGGAAGGACTCATCTCTTCCCAAGACGATCCCCAGCAACACAGATCATATTAGCAGTATCCTATTTGTAAGACAATGAAGTCAAAAATGAATTTCACACTGAGATAGACCCTCAAGTAAGACCAGGCCTAGCAATAGTACTGGTGTCTAATGCAATAATATCCAAGGTCGATATTAGAAAATACAACCTTGAGCTATTAAAAACAATTGCAGAACCAGGAGAGGATGATCATGATAGGCAAGATTCAACCAGGAATTGTAGACATTGAGAAATAAGGGCAAAGTAGTACCAACGAACTGGGCGATAACGGAAGGATTAATTAACTATAAGAATCGTCTTTATATTCCTGAAAACGAGCAGTAGCACACCCCGATACCCAAGGGATATAGCCAAGGAATGCCATGATTTTAAGGCAGCAGGAGAATTTGACCAGGGAAAGATGGTGGAAATAATTACCAGACAACTTAAGTGGAAGGGACTGACAGCATGGATCAACATCTATGTATGGTAATGTGATGAATGCCAAAATAATAAATAAATATAACTTGCGCATTTCGGTCTGCTAGTGCCTCAGGAGGTAGTGTTGGCAACTTGGTCTTCTATATCTACCGAATTGATCTAATAAGTACCAGAGTTATAAGTTAGAAGAAAATTTATGCAAATTGTGGATCGTTTCATAAGCATGGCGCACTTCATAGATCTGGACAATCATGCATAAGGTATGGATAGTGCAAAAGTATTCTTGCGAGAAGTTTGAAAGCTACATGGGCATCCAGCTGAAATCATCTGCAACATGGATGTAAATTCCACTCAAAATTCTGGCAATCCCTAGGTAAAAGCTTGGGGATAAAGCAAAAAATGTAAATCGGGTACCGTGCATAGACTGTTTGACCAACAGAGAGGACCAACCAAGTGCGGGAAGGATACCTAAGAAACTTAGTCAATTATAATCAAAAGACTGATACCAGTTGTTACCAGATACCGAGCAAGCCTACAACAATTTAGTAACGAATGCTAATTTCATGTAACCATACTTCACAAACTATGGATTCTCTCCATAAATAGAATGGATGAATAAACGCGAAGCCCAAAATCCAGGTGCCCAGCTATACGCGCACTGGATTCATACAATATACCAACAGGCCTGTTAGGGGTAGTCGATTCTAAGGGCAAGCGAATTGAACTAGGCTAGTAATCTTTCTTCCTAAACAGAAATTGTCTATGAAGGATCATAGGTAATAGATTCTGAGTAATACTTATAAAATTGATAAGATGTCTTCTCCATTACTTGATGATGGCGGAAGCTCGTAAGGCACTTCGATATTTGTATCCGCTGAATGAGTGTTCGCAGACTACTCCTAACTTATATGTATTAATATACTTCAAACTATTTCCCTCCATCAATCCTAAGTGCGAGTACTGTTTGACTATGAGAATATTGTTACCCATGGATATATCGACACATCAGAGCTCCTTTAATTCCTCGAACCCTTATGGTGTCAGAGATTATTTGCCTCATTACGATCCTCTAGATCTCTCATTCAAGATCTGAATTGATTTCCTCAGCATGTGCAGCAGGCTCCTCCATTGCTGGCCGATAGGATATCCGAAAGGGATCCAGCAAGGATTGGTGGAATAATGGATGTATCTACCAAGACGCGGATTTTTGTAATTTGTAGGCGTGTTTACCATATTTTCCTAATACCTTAAACAGGTCATACAACTTTGGGCTAGGTTTCTTAGAAGGTCGCTTAGTATGTATTTTTTTTGCATTTAGCATAACAAAGTCCCTGACTGCGATGTCCAGTTGCTGCCTAGCCTCAGGGTTGTAATACTTTCTCATGTTTTCCCCTGTTTGTTCCTAAGCTTCTCTGACCTGTTGGTGTATTGTTTGCATCCTGTCATGTATTGCTGAGCATCTGGATTTGGGGCTTCAGATTGCACAATCTATTCTGTTTGTGGATGGAATCCAGAGTTTGAGTAGAATAGTGACATGCCATGTGCATTCGTTACTGAATTGTTTTAGGCATGCTTGGCTAGCGGTAGCAACTAGTAGTAACTGGTACCAGTCTGTTTGATTATAATTGACAAAGTTCCTCTGGTATCGTTCCAGGACTTGGTTGGTACTTTTGCATTGTTGATCAGTTTGTTGGTGGTACACAGTTAACTTCTCTCATTTTATCCCCAACTTTTGCATAAGTATTTCCATAATTCTCGCTTAAAATTTGTATCCAGGTCGAAGATAATTTCGGCAAGAAGTCCTTGTTGCGTCTAGACTTCCTTCCATAATACAACCGCATTATCCTTCGCTGTGGCATTAATTTCTAGACATATAAAGTGAGCTATCATGCTAAGCTTATCCAGGACTACCATAATTTGTGGTCTTCCTTGTGACTCTGGTAGTTCTGTAATGAGGTCGGTGGATATGGATGAGCAAGCAGCAAACAGAACTTCCAGGGCCTGCAGCAGACCGAACCACGCATGTCGTGGAGAGTTATTATGTTGAAATTCCTCCCATGACTGAAACGTAGTTATTGATTCATGCTGTTAGTCCTTTCCAATACATGTTCCTAGTATCTATTTTCTGCGTCTTTTACTCTCCCAAGTGTCCCTCTACCTTAGAATCGTAGCAACCTTTACCTATAGTTGTTTGCAGCTATTCGTTTTCTGCAATGTATAGGTGATTCTTATTGTAGACCAATCCTTCTATTACTGCCCTGTGACTTGGTAGTAGTTTGCCCTCGTTGCTTAATATTTCCAATTCCTTCTTGCCTTCTTGGCAGTCTTGATCATTCTGGCCTGGCTCTTCAAAGGTTCTTAAAAATATCTTGTAGAATTTCATAATATCGATCTTGGACATTATTGCATTAGACCTTAGGACTATCGCTTTGTATAGTCCCGCTTGATTGTCTATTTCATCGAGAAACTCATTTTCAGCATGGTCCACTTCTAAGTGGGTGTCAACTACCTGGGTCTGTGTAGGAGTAGATCGTCTTGGTAATCCATCTGTAATTGCAAATCCACCTTTCCCTCTTACAGTGTCTGCAAGTCTGTCAACTTTCATGGCCTCAGCTATGTATATGTTCTCAATAATCATGGGTGCCATTCGGTGACCTGTGCGGAGCTGGCAATCCTGATTTCCAAGGTTCATTATGATATCCTTGACTTGCACAATATAGTCAGCATCGATTAGTCCTCCCCCAATAATGATCCCTTTTTAGCTGCCATTCTACTTCGTGGTGCTAAGTGCATATGTAACAGGGGCTACCCTGTGTGAACAGTTATACAATAGAGCCTAAGCTGTAGCCTGCGATCAATTTCGTGTCTAAGGGAGACCCGCTGACAGGCGATGACAAGGCCAGTTCAATAGAGGGGTTTATAAAAGGAAGCAGAACCTCAGGATCGCCGTTCAACCAAGTGTATTCACTCTCTAGGCATCTGTCTCAAGTCTAATATCTCCTGCTAGCTAGGAGACTACTATTAAATACATGAAATCTTTCCTACAAGAGCTGAGGCTCAGAAAACCTGCAGCCACTATCATTACCAGGTGTGTACAGCTACTGGAATCCTGTGGCCCTGCCGAAGTCATGGAAAGCTTGGGGCTTTCCTGTAACACTCCCTATATCTTACCGCCGGTATACATGACCTGTTCGTTGCCCTGGAACTCCGTGGGCACAATCCTGGCGATCCTCCAAAGCATACAATAATCTGTCGCCCTGAATCTAGAGATTTCGGTAGGGAAATCAAATATAAAGGAAATAAAATCAAGTGAATGTAATCTGACAAAGGAAAGGCTGGCGTTAGTGGTAATAGAGGTACCGGAACATTGAAACATCTTCCAGTGTATATGTTCCTGTAGGTAATCCAGCGGCAATTCTAGGCTCTACCTGCTGATGTCCATTGGCTGGGATTTTGGAATCCTCTAGTGTCTTCATGTCATGTCCGGCTACTAGTCGGGACCCTTAGGTTGTCATTCGTGCTTTTGGAAATAGTAATTTTATCCCCTCGGAACCTGTGCTTTCTAGCTAATGAATTTTTCTTCCTTCTCTCCTTGGTTCAACTACGACAGAGTAATTTGGTGGTGTCAAGGCTAGGGTATTGACTATTTGCTCTGCGCACTTCCCTTCTCAGAACAGTACTCCAGTGGTCGGCTTATTGAATCATTCATTCCGCCTCGTTTTCCTGGTCGATAAACAATTTTTGAAATATGTAGTTCCCCAGTTGTTAAGCCCATTGTATCTGTCGTGGATTGCATACTTTAGTTGTAATGAAATTCTGTAGAATCTGATGGTCAGTATACATAGTAACTGGTTTTTCTATTCCCACTAGGTACTATTTCCACTCTTTGTATGCCTCCTAAATCGCTAGTGGCTTCCGATCATGGATATAGTAATTTCCTTCGGTCGGGGTCAGTTTTCCTGAGTGGAGAGTTACCAGGAATAGCTTTTTGTCCATCAACCATGATAGGACATAGCTAAGAGCAACATTGCTAGCATAGGTTCCCACTATAGATTCTCTCTCAGGGTAGAAATGAACAAGTTTTAAGGCTAAGATGAATCTTTGTTTAAGTTCCTCATATGCCCCATCCTGTTCCGGCCCCTAGCTAAATATTTTACGGTCATCCTAGACTATTTCGGTAATTGGTTTGGAGATATTAGAGCAATCCTAAATGAAAGGTCAGTAAAAATTCACTAAGTCAATGAATATTTGCATATCTTTCACGGACCTTGGTGCCTTCCAATTCTTAATTCTTTCAACCTTTCATTTACTCTTAGTGACTACATCGATTGCCACCAAAAACCTAAAGACTCCTCTGTCTTTACGCTAAAAACTGACTTCATGGTTGATATCACTAGATCATATTCTTCCAAGCGAGAAAGGACATTCTTGACCAAGACAAAGTTTTGCTTCTCTGTTTTAAAGAATATTTGGATATCATCAAGGTATACCACTACCCCATGGTCTAAAAATTCTTTAGAACTTTGTTTATCATGGCTGAAATGTGGCCGTTGGGTTCACCAGCCCATATGGTATTACTTTGTATTCAAAGTGGCAGTATCGTGTGCAGAGTGTTTTTGTCCACTAATCTAGTTCCTTGATTCTAAGAAGATGATAACTCTCTTTCAGGTTGAGTTTAGTTAATATTGAGGCCCCAGCAACCGGCTCACTGAGTTCGTTGATTAGTGGTAAAGTCTATTTGTTTGCTACGAAGAGTTTATTTAGCTGTCTGTAATCCACACAGAGCCATATTGACCCATCCGGTTTAGAAACAAATATAATTGATGCCCCTGCAGGATGTTTACTTTCCAGGATTTTCCCCTGATCCTGCATTTGCCTAAGGACTTTGGATAGCAAATCTAGCTGGAGGGCAGACATACAATATATTGAGCTACACAGTTGTACTTGTTAGGGACAAACAACTCCCAAGAGGATTACAGGACCATTGAGGAGGAACTGCATGAGTCCGAACCTCTACAGAAAATTATCTCCCTGAGGCCCTGGCCTTTGCCCTGGGAGTCGACAGTGTCACTTTGTGCAGTTGCTCGTTTACTAAGAAAATGGAGTAATTGGAACACATCTTGTAACCCCATATACGTTGTCGCCTTCTGTCTGACCGGATGCTGTCCCCAGGGAATATATGAGTGCCTCTCTGGCTACGTCTGGGAAGTGCAACGAAGAGATTCCTTGACGACCTAGTAGAGTTATACCACATTGAGGTTAAGAGAGCCCTAGTAGTCCTAGATGGGTATGAATGCGCAATTGAAGTAGGCTGCACCGACACACAGCGTGAGTACGCTGTAGCCCCAATGATGCCTATAAGGTCAACAAAGCTATTAGAATAAGTTGACAAGCTGAGGCTGTGCAGACGAGAAGGTATTGGCCCGATCGTGAACACTAGTTATCCTTAAAGCCAGCTGCAGGTCCAGATAGGACTCGATGAAGCAGACTCTGCCAATAACAAAGCTGGCCCCTTGGGGTTCTAAGAAGATATTGGAACGTTCCAAAATGGGCTGCCATATCTTAACAGCCGAAATAAGGTTGACAACTCAGACTAAGTGGGTCTACACCCACAGTGAAGTCAGGAGCTCTGATCATACCATCAGCTATGCGTGGGAAGATAAAGTTTATAGGTCAAATTGTGTTCGCTCCCAGATTAAGAGGGGAAGGTAGAGGAGAAAATACTTATTTACATGTAAACCAGTCATAGTCCGCGAAAACTCAGACGCGTGATATAAATATCGTAGTGCCTCACGAGCTTTAACCATCACTAAGCAAAGGAGAAGAGATCTTATCAATATTATAAGTTTTTACTCAGAAATCTTTACCTACGAGCCTTCCTGGACAATCTCCGTTTACAAAGAAAGTTTTAAGCCTAGTCTGATTTGCTTGCCCTTAGAATCGACTACCCAGAACGGTATATTGATATTTCTCCTTGTTACGAAGGCTCATTATATGACTATCGGATATCTCTAAGTCATAACCCTAGAATCATACCATCTCATAGCTGATTCCACGCTCCCCTTACCATTCAATTCTGGAACCTTGTCCAACGAACTTTATCGCCTCTATCGAAACCCACCTATAAGATTTCCTTACGGAGATCGAATTCCTACTATACCCCTACGAACCTTCCTGGTTCAGCAACCATAAACTTATACAGACCCCTGTGGATTTCTCAGATATCTACAAAGAACGTTACGGGCCATCGTTCTGGTTGTACCTCCTAGTCGACTATGACAGTGAGGATAGTGGAATATCATGTTCTTTTTCCTCAAATATATCCTTTACAACCTCCGCGGGGGATTAAGAAAACACCCACTCTTCTACTAAACAAGGTCCTTATGACAATAGACCGTCGATACGGACAAGGCAATATCCGACATCGAAGAAGTTTCCCTGATAGGAAATTATCATGCACCAAGTCGCTCCAGGTCAGCTTGGCACTTGAACTCCTTTCACACCCAAGTAGAGTCAGAAAGTCAGCCATAAGAACTCATTCAAAGACTCCCGGTCCCCCCAATACCAGAAATCCACCTATGGAAAGATTAGCGAATGCATAGGCCAGGCAATGTGCTACTTCTTCCGTACCCGTGAGGAATCGGTTGATATGCAATATCTTATTCAAATGTGTATGGGCACGATCTTATATCTATCGGAATATACTAACACAATACCAAGCGAGTATTGCGGGCACGCCTTGATGAGGTGAGGTAGATTTATGAAGGTAGATTGGTAGGTAGTCTGTACCTTATTCTTCTAAGCGAAAAAAGTGGGCGGTAGCCCCTATATATACAAGAGTGCGCCCTCCCGTTATATAAAAGAATAGAAAAAGGGAAAAATTTAATTACGAACGTGTTTTACCGTAACGTCAGGAGGAAAAACATAAGTGCGAATCTATTTGACCCTGAAAAACTGCCAAGATATCCCAAAAGTTTATATAAAACTAAAGTGGTGTGAGGGGCTTCGTTGTGGATGATAAGACATAAAGGACAAAACAATAACCGTTAAAATATGTGATAAGCAAGCGAAATAACCCGAATACCAGATAAAGAATTATACATAAGAATCCTTATGGTAATAATGAAATATAACAGAAATAAACGCACAGTATGTCCTAGCTGTAGTAATGTATGCGGTGTAATAGGTATTGCCAAAACATTAACCAAGTAAGAGAATGTACGATATGTTCTAGGAAATATTCATATGAAAACGAATAAGAAATTTCAACATATCTGGCCTACCATGAACTATCTGGTCATGCTCGGATCAGGAGCACCATCTCTACCACCATGCCCAATGGATAACCCGTGCGGAACAAGTTATTGGCGCAGAGTGGAATCAAGTCAATTCGGAACTTGCAATGTTAGTAACAGACACCGCTGCAGTTCAAGATCCAACCACGAAACAGTTGCAAGCAAAGTTGCGGGCGCAGGAAGAATGGGCTATACACCAAGAAGCGGTAAGTAACCAACTTCTCGCTAACATTGAGGTAACAGCACGATGGGCGCTGGGTCGAGACCGCCAGCTAGAACAGCCTTTGGCAAGGCAAAAAACAGAACTCCTACAAAGACAAGTGGCCGCAAAAAAAGAACATAAGCGGACTAGGGAGGCATTACTAGGACTTCGCCAATTCTTCGTACAGGAGCCCGTATAAACCGAGGCCTATCTCGTTAGATAGAATGCCCTATCCGAACAACTAAATCAAATGTTGACTTGGATGCAAGAAATTTTGGTACAATTATAAGTTGTGAAAAACCCAATACTTGTATTAGAAATAGTGTCTCCGCACCCAGTGCAAAATCCGGGTTTGGAAAAACTGTCACTGGCTGATGATGCAGAAGAGTTCTCGTTCATTCCCAGCAGAGTTAATGGAATGGGAGTGGACCTTGGAGATGGAAATTGAAATGGTGGAAAGGGACAACTAGCGCCTCCATTGGCGAATGCACCAAACCTAGGAGACAATGACCGAGGGTCTGAAGACGAAGGTGGCCCTACTTGACGACGTGGTGAGCCATTACGAAGACCCTTGCCTCTCCGAAAGTTCAAATTTCAAGCAGATGCATGGGTCGACCGACTGGGGCAAGCATTGTCAAGGACCAACCGCCGCCAAGCGGATCCACCATTCAGGTTTTGGGATAAACCTACTCAGGATGTGCAAGTATAGTTATATAATTGCAAGGACTACTTTGCAAGAAACCCATGGCAAGGGGGAAATGATGAAGAACGTATTAAGTATGCATTAGGAAGATGGAAGGAACTGAGTTAGCACCTTTCTCGATAACTTATCCAATGAAACTGCCAGCGGACCTCGGATTCCCAAAACATAAGGGTTATCATTTCTAGATAACTTTCCGGGCCATAGTTACAGAACAATTCTCAGTACTGCATAAGGCACTAAATGCCTTGGCCGAGATAGAGAAGGTCCGGTATATAGAGGATATAGAGAAGTATCTCCTCACCATGGAAAACTAATAAAACAAGGCAGAAGTATCCGGTATCGCTGCGAGAACTATAATTCAGTAGCAACTTCCTATTGAAGCCATGCATACACTATCACATGAAAATCATGACTTGGATAGCAAATCGCTCAAGGCAGTTGGCAGGGTTACCAAAGTGGAAGAATCATTCAAGGAACAACAAGGGCTATTCACAAAAAACGCCAGGGAAAAAGTGACTCCAAGAAAAGAAAAGAGGAGTAGGATTCCAAATCTAGCAAGACCACTGCTGGAAATAAAAAATGAAAAATCTATACGGCAGCTGACAAGGCAGACTACAAATTGAAAAAACTAGCAGAAAAAGGGAAAAAAGCCCCCGCTGAAGTAAAGGTTGAGCATACAAGTTGGATTGAAGCTCATAAAAGAATCCCTTAGAACAAAATTGAAGAGCGAAAGAAAGCTAATCAATGCACCTGTTACACTTTGGCCAACCATACTTGGAAGTTCTGCAGGAAACAGGCCCAAGCATCAGGTATAGTACAAAAACTTGGAAATTTCAAAGCCAATATACAACCCCTTCTAACAAAGGGGCAACCCGCACCCACAACCAGGGTGAACTAAGTCAACAAGCCCAGGATTTAATAAGTAGATGATAAGGATGAAACATGAAAAAGGTTTTCAGGCACCGGCAGCGACGGTGATCGGGTACTCGGTTACGGACCCCTTACTGATATCAAAACCAACATGTGGGCTTGACCTCTGCAATGTCCTACTACCAGGTATTACACGCTTCTCCGTGGGAATCACAAATCCAAGCAAGAATCAGGAAAAGCAATCCAAACCTATAGGAGTATTGTAGACCAAAGAAGAAAAGGCGAGAAAGAAGCGATTAACCTGGCCGGCGGCTCGTGGTAGTCCGGAACTAACTCTGGGAACCTGACACTCAAAAGAAATAAAACGGAGCGCCACATTTGATGTATATCGGACCTTAATACTAAAGACGGTCAATTAAAACCACTTCCTTATAAAGCCGTAAATCCTGACCAGAGATACAAGGAAGAGTGTACAGACCAGCGCTGACTAGGGACTTCTTAATAATGGCAAGGGGAAAACAGTCTAGCCTGGATCATGAGAAGCTTTCCAGGAACAAAATATACAGTAGGTAGGCTGGACAACTGAATAGTTGGAGAAACGGAGCAGGATTCATGATATCAAGAAAAATGAACATATAAGAGAATGAGGAACCAAGGCTACCTAGTCTGCACACTAAATAGAGTATAGTAAATCCGTCCGGAACCTGGACTACGGCATTGTGGACCGGATAGGCACAATTGACTTAAGAGATAATAGAGGTGGTGCGTGAATAATCCCCTGAATACAAGCATAATGATAGGAGTTCGGCTTCAGTTAGGCAGGGCAAATGGCACGTGTATGGTAACACTTCGGCAAGGGGTAAAGACCACTCACAGTAGGCTGCCCAGTACAACAAAGACAAAGATTTTAGTTTGTCTGAGGAAACTTAAATAGCCCAAATCTTGCGGGCATGGTAACAAAGACCCTAAGTTACCACAACTACGAAAATGTCAGAAAAAAAACCTGGACAGGCCCCTAGCGGCCAGAACAAAAGACACAAAAAGAAGCACCAGCTCCGCCTTCTGATTCATGCCTAGAAGGCAGGGCAACCATTGAAGCAAATGGAGAACGGATCCAGATATATGTTCTATTAGACTCAGGATTTAATATTATTCTTAATTAACCAAGAACTGGTTAATAAACATCGCCCACCATGCCACACAGGGACATATAGCTTGGACATTAACACCTTTGAAGGAATCACTGCAGCAAATGGGGGAAAACACTACAAACATCCTATTATTTTAAATATCGGGACCAATGCACACTGATCTCACATCCCTTGCAAAATTGCCAAATCTGGCAAATATGACCTTATCATCCCATTTGGATGGTGGCATAAAGAACATCCCATGAGGCATCTGGAGAATGCGTAAAAATGGATATTTACAGATGAAAAATACCACAGTCATGTTAATGATGAAGGCATAGATCTGACATTTGAATGGGACGAGACCGTGGTCTATGACCTAGAAGCACAATATATTGGAGGAATCGAGTTGGCCTCCACCACAGAGGCAACCAAGTTCCAGAAAATACCTCCGCAATACCTAGGTTTCAAAAGGGTGTTTGCATCGGAACCGGCAAAGAAACTAGTGGGAAGAAGAACTTTTGACCACCCCTTGGACTTAATACCTGGTGCAGTACGGTGATGGGGCCCGATATATGCCATGTCAGCCCATCAGTGGATTAGCTTATCAAATATCTGCAGAAGATGCAGGACCAAGGCTATATGTGAATTACCGAGAGTTAAATAATCTAACGTTGGCCAACAAATATCCGCAACCCCTAATGAGCGAGCTCAGTGACTTGCTGGCTGGCACCCTAATATTCTCAACCTTGACTAAATGATGGCTATCACCTCTTTAGAATAAAGGAAGGGGATGAGTGGAAGACAGCATTCTGGACCCGATATGGCGACTTTGAATACTAAGTAATGCCATTCGGGCTGGTCAAGGGGCCGGCCACATTCCAGGCCATGATAAACAAAATCTGTGCGAATTTTTAGATCATTGAGTAGTGGTATTCCTGGACGATATCCTGATTTACTCTATGACAGAGCAAGAACACAACGACTTGGTCAAGCAGGTACTCTCCCACTTGGAAGAATATGATCTAGTGGTATCAATCACCAAGTCAGTTTTTCACATCAAAACAGAGGAGTTTTTGGGTTATATTGTGGCAATCGAAGGAGTCACTATGAGTGAAAGAATGGTCGAAAGCATAAAAAATTAGAAGGCACCAAGGTCTGTCAAGGAGGTGCAAATATTTATTGGCTTTGCTAATTTTACCCGACGTTTTCCTACAAGATTTCTGCAAAATCTTCCAACCAATTACCAAAAGTTTGAAAGACGACCCCAGGAATTTCAGCTGGGGGACGTAACAAGATGGGGTGGTTCAGTTCCTTAAGCAAAGATTCATCTCCACCCCTTTACTCTATCATTTCCACCGTGACAGAGAAACAATTGTGGAAACCAAGGCAGGGGATTTTGCTCTTAGATATGTCCTCTCCCTGATTATAGACGAAAAGCTAGATCGGTTGGCTTTCCACTCCCGAAAACTAAACCTGGCTAAACGAAATTATGAGATCCATCAGAAGGAGCTTCTAGCAATTCTGGAAGCATTTTAGAAGTAGAAAAGTACTTGGTCGTAACAGAAAAACAAGTGTGAGTCTACACGGATTACCAAAATCTGCAAAGCTTCCTTACAACCAAGGTATAGAGTCCACAGCAGATACGGTGGGCTGAGCAACTGGCGAACTATAATCTCAAAATTGTCTATCGACCAGGTCAATAAGGCAGAAAGCCTATTGGAGTAAGCCGATGGCCAGAGTATTGTCTGGAGGAGGGAGCTGCGCATAGCGAACTGTTAATACTCAAGCTTTCTCCGTTCCAAATTACCCTAGTGTAGTTAAACAAACCAGAAAGGGAGGACGAATTAATTAGTACAGAGTCTACAGGTTCCTTGCGAATAAAATTGCTATCTCTAAAAGCACGAATGCCTACGTAAGGGTCCCGCCTAGCATCAGGACACGACCTGTATGCACAATAGGACTTCATAATTCCGATCAGAAGACAAAGGTTGGTAGACACTGGTATTTCCATTGGATTGCCCAAGGGAACATAGGCACGATTGGCACTACGTACTGGATTGGCCGCCAAATTTGCGATCAGCATTAATGGAAGAGTAATCGACGCTGTTTACACCCGAGAAGTCAAGGTTATGATTATAAACCATTGAAATCAAGATTGCCAGGTTCATAAAGGGGACCGAATGGCACAAATGATCTTTGAAAACTTACACACGGCAGAGGCGATTGAAGTTGACGGACTAGGAGAAACTGCAAGGGGAAAAGTCAGATTTGGAAGTACAGATGTACCACCCAGATGATCAACTACAATAAAGACTGAGGTAGTGGTCGCATACTTACTAGTGGACCAGGCCTAAAATGAGTTTCTAGATGAAATAGACCATCAAGCAAGACAAGACAAAGGGATACTCCTAATGTCTAATGCAATAAGGTCCAAGGTTGATATTAGGAAATATGACAAGACATTATTAAAAACTATCAAAGATGCAGGCCAGAACGATCAAGACTGCAGGAACTCAAGCAGGAATTGGAAACGTTAACTAATAAGGGCAAACCATTACCAAGTTACTGGGCAGTTACTGAAGCACTGATATACTATAAGAATCGATTATACATTCCAGAAAACGAACAGCTGCAGACAAGTATAGCCAAAGGTTACCACAACTCTAAGGCAGCTGGACAATTTGGACAGGAAAAGACTCACGAAATTGTTACCATAGACTTTTACTAGAGAGGGCTGACAGAGTAAGTAAATGACTACATACGGTAATGCGATGAATGTCAACATAATAAATCCCCATGACAGGTGCGTTTCAGTCTGCTGGAGCCTCTTGAAGTTCCGTTCGCAGCCTGGTCATCCATATTGACCAACCACTTCACATAACTACCAGAATGACAAGGAAGAATAATAATTATGGTAGTAGTGGAATGATTTATAAAGATGGCACACTTTATAGGTTTGGAAAGTAATGCAACTGCAAAAGAGTATGCAAACGTATTCTTGAGGGATGTCTGGAAGCTACATGGACTTCCTGTGGAAATTATCGCTGACATGGAGGCAAAGTTCTCGTGAGAATTCTGGGAATTCCTATGCACAACCTTAGGGATAAAATGAAAGATGTCAACTGCGTACCACACGCAAAGTGATGGATTGACGGAGAGGACCAACTAAGCGCTAGAAGGGTACGTCTGAAACTTTATCAATTATGATCAAGCGGACTGATACCAGTTATTACCACTAGCCGATCATGCCTACAACAATTCAGTAACCAATGCTAATGGCATGTCACTATTCCATGCCAACTATGGATTCAATCCACAAACAGAATGGATGAAGGAACACAAAGCCCAAACTCTAGGTGCCTAGCTCTATACATACTGGAAGCAAACAATACACCAACAGGCCCGAAAAGCCTTGTAACAAACATGGGAAAATATGCGCAAATATTACAAGCGAAAGGCTAAGAAGCAACCAGAAATCAAGGTCTCGGACCTGGTTATGTTAAATGCAAAAAACAAGCAGACCAAGCGACCCTCTAAGAGGCTTAGCCTCAAGATGTATAGACCATTTGAGGTATTGGAAAAAAGGGGAGAGCGTGCCTCCAAACTAGAAATATCACCAAGATGGAAGATCCATGCGATATTTGATCTATAATTGTTGGAACCCTATCGAACATCCAATCGACCAGTAAGGGAACAACCTCCCCTCGAGCCAGTGGAAATAGATTCAGATTTTGAATAGGAAATCGAAAGAATCATGCAGAGAGAAATAATCTCTTATACCCAGCGAGTTGGAGGTCGCAACTAACAAATGCGTGTGTCATGATATTTTGTGAAGTAGACTGGTGGTCCCGAAGATGAAAATGCCTGGGAACCACCCGAAGACTTAGAGAATGCTAGGAATTGGTAGAGGCATTTCATAGGGAGAAACGGGATTTGCCAAAGCGGGCAGATGTTGAATTACTTGGAAAAAAGGTTTTCCCAATGTGGCCAAACAAACGCGTTAGGTCTTTTACCCTACTAAGTCGAGTTCATGACAGGACTTGTTAAATTTCACAATTGTTTAAGTTTGGGTTTTATTTTATTTTAATTTTATTTCTTTTTTAATTTTATTTTTATTTTTATGTGTTACCTAAAGAGAGGGTAACTTTTGAAAAGCGATTCGGGAGAAAACACATTGAGGAGGGAGCTTGTGTTAGGTACAAACGACTTCCAAGAGGATTATATGACTTTTCAGGAGGAACTGCATGTATCCAAGCCTCAACAGGCAATGACCCCCCTGCGGCCCCACCGTTCTCGCGGGGTGTCAACAATTTTACCCTGTGCAGTTGCGCGTTTACTTAGAAAAACAAGTAATGGGAACACATCTTGTAACCCTGTAGACGTCCACGGCATCCGTCCGACCGGATGTTGTCTGCAGGGTATATGCGAGGGCCTCTCAGGCGACGTCTGAGGAGTGGAGCGAAGTGATTCCGTTAAAAGTCACTAAGGTGCCCCCCTTGAGGTTAAGAGAGCACAGGTAGTCCGAGATGGGTATGAATGCACAATTGAAGTAGGCTACTCCAACACACACTGAAAGTACGCTGATACCTCCATGATGCCTATAAGGCCAACGAACCTATCAGAATAAGTTGTTAAGGAGAGCAATTGAAGAGAAGAAGATATTGGCCTGATCGTGAGGACTAGTTATCCAGAAAGCCAGATTCAGAGCCAGATAAGACAGCACAAAGCAGACACGGCCAACAACCAAGTTGGCCCCATGGAGTTTTAAGAAGTTATTGGTACTATCCAAAATGGGTGGCCATATCTTAACAGCCAAAAGAAGGTTGACAACTTAGACTAAGTGGGTCCACACCCACACAGAAGTCAAGAGCTCGGATCATCTCATGCGCAGTGTCAGGGAAGAAAATGTTCCTGGGTCAAAGCGGGTTCCCTCTTGGATTAAGAGACAAAGGTGGGGGAGAAAATACTTGCTTATATGTAAACTAGTTTGTAGTTTGCGAACACTCAGACGCGGGATATAATAATCTAAGTGCCTCCTTAGCTTTAGCCATCATCAAGCAAGGGAGTAGAGATCTTATCAATATCACAAGTTTTTACTCAAATAACTTTACCTACGAGCCTTCCTAAACAATATCTGTTTACGATGAAAGATTTAAGCCTAGTCCGATTCGCTTGCCCTTAGAATCGACTACCCTTAACAGTAATGCACCTGGTATTATACTAATTACTTGGTCCATAGTTATTCAGCCCTCTAGTTTTACCCGCTGTTCCTGGTGCAAAAACCTTTTTAATTCCTGGTACTCCCAAGGTATTTCCAATAACACAGTGTCATTTGATAGATTAGGGGATACACGCTCTATTCTTCCGGTATAGCGGGCCTCAGTCTCATTGGCCACAGTTTCGTCCCAGTCACATATCATGTCTATGCCTACATCGTTAATACGAGTTTCATAATTTTATTTTTAAATATCCCTTAGTGTGCATCCACAATTTGCCTTTTAGGATTTTCTTTATGCTACTAGCCAAAAGCAATAATACAGTCATTTTTGCCAGCATTGGCAATTTCGCATGATATATGATATCATTTTGTATTAGTCCAGATGGCTAACAGAGTAGGATATGTATAGTGTTTTCGCCGGTTTGATGTTATTGTTCTCGCGAAGGTATACATGTCTTGGCTTTATGAGTGTGTGTGGTATGGTAAATAATGTTTGTTAACCAGTTCTTGGATAATTAGGAATATATTAGATCCAGATTCTAATAGCACACGAATCTGTAAACTTTATCCGTTTGCTTCTATGGTCGTCCTGGCTTCTGCGGATGAAAAATACGGTGGGTGAGGAGCTTCTTTTTTCTTTCTTTTGTTATAACTACTTAGGGCTTGTCCAGGTTTCCTTTATGACATGTTTGTTGTTGTGGTACCTGGGGTGTCTGTTACCATGCCAGCACGGTTTTGGCTATTGAAGCCTCCCCTGACAAACTAAAATCTTTTTCTTTTGTGTATTGGGTAGTCAACTAGAAGAGGTCTTTACCCCTTGCCGAAGGGTTCCCATACACTAACTATTTCCCCCGGCACCTGTCTTTGCCTAACTGGTGCTAAATTCATATCATTAGGTGATAGTCAGCTTGCCAATTCACTGGGAATTCTTTGTTCATCGCCTCGATTATACTATGACTCTATCGTGCCTATCGTGTCCACAAAGATGGAGCCCAGGATCGGGAAGGATTTACCCCGCTCCATTTAGCTTGTGGACTGGATAGCTGTAGTTCCTCAGTCTCTTCCAACTTCATCTTTCTTGATGTCAGGAATCCGGTTCCGTTTGTCCAAATTATTCCGTTGTCCAGCCGTCCTGTTATATATCTCGTTCTTTGAGGGTTTCTCATAAAAGGTCTAGGCTCATTTCTCCTTGCCATTCTTCAGTAGCCAATTCTCAGTGCTGGAGTGTCCACTCTTCCTTGTAGTGCTGGTAAGGATTTAGGGATTTAAAAGGACCCAGGTTTAATAGGCGGTCTTCCGTACTGTGGTCCGATATCCATCAAAGATTGTAATCTGCTTACCTGTGTTTAGGTTTTAGGTACCTGAAGTCAGTACCAGAAAACCTAGAGCTGCCGTCCAAGTTAAGTGCTTCTTGCTCACCTGTTATTCTCATATCTGCATTACTCCTACAGGTCTGGATTGCTTTTCGTGACTCTTACTTGGCTTTAAGTTTCTCAAGCAGGAGCAGGGAATACCTACTAGTATGACCTTGCAGAAGATGAGCCCCCTTGTTGATTTCCTTTTCGGTAAGGCGTCTGTAACAGAGTACCCAGTCGCCATCACTGCCGTTGCCTGTAAACCTTATTTTAGGTTCCGTCCAAGTTATCCAATTTCTAAATTATGGGTTGGTTGACTTGGTTTACCCATGTTGTGGGTGCTGCTTGCCCATCTGTTCCTGTGGTTGCCTGAGGTCATCAATATTGGGGATTCAAATAGACACGTTTTTGTCCTATAACTGATACATTAGCCTGTTTTCTAAAGAACTTCCAAGTATTGTTCGCTAAAGTACAACATGTACATTGATTGGCTTTCTTTTCCTACTCAATTTTGTCCTTAGGGATTTCTTTATGAGCTTCCACCCAATTTCTGTACCCAACCTGTCCTTCAGCAGGGGCTTTTATCCCTTTTTCCGCTTCTTTTTTCACTTTATAGGCAGCTTTTTCTGCTGCCATATATGTTTTTCATTTTTTATTAACAGCAGTGGTCTTACTGGACTTGAAGTCTTGCTCCAGGTTTCCCTTCCGGGAATCACCTATTGCCTGGTTATTTTTTTAGAATAATCCTTGTTGTTTATTGAACGATTCTCCTACCTTGCTAACCCTACAGACTGCCTTAATCCCAAGATTATACAAGTGATGATTTGCATGTGATAGCGTAGGAATGGCTTCAATAGGGATATGACGCGAGATTATAGTTCTCCAAGCGATTCAGTATACTTGTGCCTCGATGTTTTAGTTTTCCATAGTAAGGATATACATCTCTATATCTCCTGTGTACCTGACCTTCTCCATCTTGGCTAAGACTTATTGCGCATTATGCAGTCCTTAGAAACGTACAGTAACTTTGGCCCAGAAGGTGACCCAAAAATCATAACCTTCATGTTCTGAGAATCTATGGTCCCTGGTGATTTTCTCCTGGTAGGTGATCACTAAAGGGGCTACCTCGGTTCCTTCCATTCTTCCCAATGCATACTTGATGCGGTCTTCATCGTCTTCTAATTGCCATGGGTTTCTCCCAAAGTAGTCCTTACAATTTAATAACCATACTTGCACACTCTGAGTAGGGTTATTCGCAAACTTGAAAGGGGGATCAAACAGCTGTCAATTGGTATGTGCTAATAATTGACCTAGTCGGTCCACCCATGCATCTGCTTCCGATTCAATCTTTCGTCCTAGCCTGGGTCTTCGTGGTTGCTCACAACCTTTGGAGAGGAGCCACCTCCATCATCCGAGCCAGGTTGATCATTACGCGGAATAGGTGCATTCGCTGGTGGAGGCACTGATGGGCCTTTTCCGCCATTGTTGTTTCATTCATATCGAACCACCCAATTTGACTTGTTTTAAGATGGAATAAAGTGGAATTCTTCCCTTCAATCTGCTGTGTTCTGTTTTCTCCAAACCTGTATTTTCTATTGACAGTGGTTCTTGTGTTTCCCACATACCTGTAGGTTTTTTTGGCAACAGGTAGTTGTGTTACTGCCTAACTTATTCGTGCAAACATACGGCTCACCTGGTCTGACGCTGCATTCTGCTTCCTGTCATTGCCTTCCTTCTGAATGTGTTCTTGTTCTAGCCATTGTTGGATTCCTTTTGACTCAACTCTGGTCCACTGATGTACTTCCTGCATCGCGACATTCCTTTACTGAAGTTCCTCTCCTTGGCGCGCTATGGCTTCTTCTAATTGACGATCTTTGTTAATAGCTTCCTGCCCTGTTGCTCCAATGTTAGCATGAAGTTGGGTAATTACTCCATTGTAATGCGTAGCCCATTGTTCTTGAGCTTCTAACTTGGCCTCCTGCTTCTTAGTAGTTGAGGTTTGCAAGGCAATCATCTCTGCTGCCAGCATCTATAACCCTCTATGGACCTTTTTTAACTCTTTTCTCATGATTTATTCACCCCGTACGATACGGTTTGCATGGTGCTGACGTTGGTGTGCCTGAACCTGCGCCTCACTAGAAAGTTCATTGTATGCTAGATGAGTATTGTCGACTGAGTCACATAAGTTACAGTCAAAATTACCCATTACAAGTCCAACACATTGTGCCAATTTTTCGAATGCAGGGTTTCTCGCATTAGGAGGTCTTGAGTTACTTAAACAGGTGCCGTGGGCTGACATTCTCAATCCACTAGGCTGTGAGAGGTGGTCTAGAGTTAATGGTGTTCTGGAGCATCCAGGTGCATGCTAGCTTCCTCCGAGAGATACTTCTTAGATATCAGATATGCCCTTGTCCGTAACTACAGTCATTTACCAAGAGGAAATTGTTTAGGGGGAGAGTGGATATCTCCAGAATCAGGACATGGAGGGTGTAAACAATATTTCATTGGAAAAAGAACAGTAAGTTCCACAACCTTCACTGTCATAGTCAATGAGTATGTGCCACAGGATGGATGGTCCATGTCATTCTGTATAAATTACGGAGAAATCCTAAGGGGTAGGGACAAGTTTAGGGTCGATGAACCAGGAGGGTTCGTAAGTGTGTGGTAGGTATTTGATCTTTGGAAGGGAGTAGTCAATGATGGTTTCAATCAATAGAATGAGGTTTTTAGGGCTTGGACGAGAATAGACTCGTCAAGGTGGGTGGAATCAGCTCAGAGCTTTTCTAATTCCTGTCATATGACTTATGGATATCAGACAGTGATGTATTGAGCCTTGGTAATACAGAGAAATATCAATCTATTGTTCAGGGTTGTCAATTCTAAGGGCAACCGAATCGAACTAGGCTTTTAATCTTCCTTAGCATATGTAGATTCTGTAAGAACGCTGGCAGGTAAAAGTTTTGAGTAAAACTTATAATATTGATAAGATCTATTCTGCTTTGCTTTATGTCGGCTAAAGCCTAGTAGGCACTTCATTAGTTATGTCCGCTGTCAGAGTTTTTGTCATATACTTCTAACTTCTATATTTCAATATACTTACCACCATTTCCCTCCTTCAATATTTAGTGCGAGAACCGTTTGACCCTTAAAATAATGTTACCCCGGCGGCTCATAGACACTTCAGGGCTTAGTTTATTGCCTAATGCTAAGAACGATTTGTCAGTCTGAGATGTTATTCCTTATTATCCAGCTTAATCCTCTGTAGTCCATTGCAGAATTCAGCAATAATTTCTTTGAAATCCAAGTCGCCAACTAGACTGGTTACCTATCACAATACTTCTAGCTTTCCCGATATCTTCTAGATGGCTTTCAGAATGACCTAAGACTACGATGATTACAATACCTTATCGTATTACTATGCCACGCCTTATCAACCCATTTGTAGGTATCCTTAGACTAAGTTAAGCACGTCTTCAGGATCTTAGTGGGTTCTCATGTTTCTCCTGGAACCTATGTATCATATTCTCACTTTTTGCGCGGAGCTTTACCTTACTTTCGGTACATTACCGTGAAGGCGGTACGGAAGGGGCCATATCACAGCGGAGATGGTTCCTATAAATGTGATCCTAGTTGCACAGGGTCATCCAAGTCTCCCTCATCATATATACTTCTCAAAGCATCCGCTCAGAAGGATGGCGACAATATATATGGTGTTCCAAGAGGGTCGCCAAATCTCGCTTAATTGTAGAGGGGAAACCTTTGGCTGTAGGAGCCGCAGGTGACCTGTGGGCCCCACAAGGGGGCTGTACTGGTATGTGTAGTGTCTCAGGCCAATTTTCGTATGAATTCAGTGCTGGATTCCTGTAACCTATACCTATATTTCTAACAAGGCCAGAGAACCTTGGGGAAAAACATGGGAAACTATGAGTAAATATTACAACTATAAAGCTAGGCATCAATGAGACATCACGGTTGGGGACCTGGTTCTGTTAAATGCAAAAAATATAGAAACTAAGGGCCCGTCAAAGAAGCTTAGTGCCAAGATGTATAGTAGCGCCCTTTTAGTTATCAGAAATATGGAGGGAACCTGCATACCAACCAGAAATATCGTTCAAAAGGAAGATCCAACCGATATTTCATTTATCCTTAGTGAAACCCATTCGGACATCCAATCTACCAGGAAGGGAACAACCTTATTGGGACATGGCAGAAAGTAATTCAGATATTGAATTAGAGATCGAATAAAGAGTGAAGAGTGATATAATCTCTTACATTGGGTGGGTTGTAGGACGGAAAAGAGAAGTGTGTAAGTTACACAACTTTGGCAAGTGTACCGTGAGTTCTGAGGATGAAAATAGCATGGAGGCACAGACTATTTAGAACATGCGCAGGAGGTAATCAAGGCAGTAAATTGGGAGAATTTATTGATGCCAAAGTTGCCATATATAGAATAAAAAGGAAAATGTTTTCCTATCATGGCCAAGCAGACACGTCAGGTTTTTTACCCTACCAAGGCAGGTTCAATACAGGAGATGTAATATTGATAATTTTTTCTTTTTTACTTTTTTTTTTTTTTAGTTTTGAGAGGGTAACTAGGGAGAAGCGATTCCAGACGACCGCTCGGAGAAGGAAAATCGTCCTTTGCACAAACAACTCCCAATAGGATTACATGTTACCCAGGATGGGAAAGAGCATGAGCCCAAACCTCCACAGACAATAATACCTCTGTAACCATGGCATTCGCGCAGTGAGTTGACTCAGGCACCTTGTACAGTTGCTACTTTACCTTGAATAAGGAATAATTGGAAACCCTCTTGTGACCCCGTATGTGTCGTCCCTGTCACTACAAGCGGAAGGTAACTTCAGCTTAAATAAGAGGCCCTCTCTGGCAACATCTGGGAAATAGAACCGCCCAATTTCATTAAGAAGTTACAGAGTTACAGCCCTTTGTAACGACCCCTAGATCAGTTGGTATAGCTTACCGAACCTCAGCCCAGCCAATGGTCCTACTAGGAGGTGGACAGGAACGGTACCAGACACCTTAAAAAAGTGACATAGCAACTATAAGTACCTTTCATGAAGAAAGGGTACTTAGGTACCTAGTTAGATAGGGTAACCCAATAAGGCTGGGTAACCTTGGTGCACAGCTAGGTAGGGTAACCCCGCTAGACAGGGTAACCCGGAGCTACAGTCAGGCAGGGTAACCCTCTTGAGTAGGGTAACCCGGAAGCATAGTTAGGCAGGGTAACCCTTTAGATAGGGTAACCCATCCCCTAAGTTAGGCAGGGTAACCAGTTAGGCCGGGTAACTAGTAAGCCCTAAGAAAATATGGGAAGCAGTGTAGACGCCCCCGGGCGTACTACATATCTGTAACCAGATGTTTCTAGCTCGTGGAATCGAGTGTAACAAATAGGTCAGTTACGTGGAACCTTCTGGGAATGGAAAGGGGCGTTACACAGACTTCCGCAGCGATTTGCACCATGATAGGGCTCAGTTACCCTCACTCAGCGATTGCGGGTGAAATCGTAGACCTCAAGTTACCCTCCCCTAACGTTACGCAAAGCGCGAAATCCTACTACAAGTACCCCAGGGTGTTTGGAGTGATTTTAGCGCGTCCAAAACCCCCTTGCGGCTCCCACGTTCGCGCCTTGCAGCGGGTGGGAAAGGGTGACAGTTGGTAAAAGCCTAACAAAACTAAGAAATCGAAGGTGGCAACGTAACCCCGTATACGTCACCGCCGTCGTTCCGACCTGATGCTGTCCGTAGGATATATATAGGGGTGGGCGACGGCCGACCCGGGCAAGTTGTTAGTATTCACATCAGATGGCCTTCTGAGGGTACTCTAGGTGCCTATAATCCCTATGGGAGGTATGGGGGTCCCAAGGAATAGCTATCTGAGTGTCGGGGATAAGCGGAAGTTTGTCTGGATAAAACTCTACTAATTACACAATGATAGCTCAGGCGCTATACCATTACTGAGGGACGTTACAGGACCCTAAGAGGCATTCAGTCTTATCACGGCTAAGGTGATCCCTGAACGGTTGGCTATAGGTAGCGCCTATTTAGCCAACTCAGTAAAGACACTTACCGAGGGAGCTATGCAGTCACAAGAAAAGCTGCCGATAGGCCAAGTAGACATAGTTGCCTGCAGTGCTTGCATAGACGGAAAAGCCATAGGGCTACTGAGTGTTATACCTAGGTTTGGGTTCAAAGTCGGATTGTCAGTTAGCCATTGACAAGACGGCGATCATAAAGGTTTTTCTCTCCTGCAGGCATAATCAAAATGCATTGCAGAAAACCTCTATGATTGAACAGACTCAACTTATCCGAGCGATCCACAGGCCCTGAAGTTAATTCCGGAAGCGCCATGTGTCAGATGATCTCTGAGTGGAGAAGGGAGCTCTCTTAACGGTCCGAGTAGAGATGGGTGTCGTTGGCTTTATAATTCTACTTAAGCAAACGCGAACTGCACTCTACTCTGATAACCAACTATCCTCTCGAGAAGACTTGAATTGAGTGAAGCTCTGGCTTAACGATATTAAGTTTTATCATTGATTCAATTATTTTATCTTTACCTTCTGTGAACTTTGCGTTGAGTCTCTTGGTGCGGTCGCAACCTTAGGATCCATCTTCCTATATGGTGCCCCCATTACACCCTACGAAGTCACTAGGATCATATAACAGACTAGGGAGCTCCAGGTTGGTAATGAACAGGCTATCTTAGATAGAGAAGAGTCCCAAACCTTAAATCTATGCCTATCAAAGATTCACAGAGCCATTAGGAACATGTTGATAAGAAGATGCAGTTAAAGACGAATTGTCATTTTACCGATAATCAAGAATAGTAATCTGGAAAGCCAGCTGTAGGACTGTCCAACCAGGGAAGAAGCAGTATATGTCAACAACCCGGCTGGCCCATATTGGTTCCAAGAAACTATTGGCAAGTTACAAATAGGACAGTAATAGTTCGAAGAGCAGAATGGACGCTCTGAATTCTGACCCTGTAGGTTACCACCTCCTTGGAAAAAGAAGAGCTCTAATTACGCTATTCTTTGTGCAGAGTAGTAATGATATAGGGTTAAAAGAGGATTGCTCTTGGTTGAAGATGGTGGAGAGTAATAATGAGATCCTGGTTTAGATGCAGGTGGCGAAAACTTAGACATGGGATATAAATATTGAAGTGGCTCCCGAGCTTTATTTACATCCTCCATCTCCTCTAAATACCCTGTGATTGAAACCTCAACCTTACGAGAAATCATTAACAACTCCACCAACCAGGTTTCCACCCCCCCTACCCATGCCATGGGGTGGGGATTTGTTTCCCTTCATCTCACCTCGCCATACCTATTAGGGTCTACCCCTTTTAGACTATCCTCTCTTCGCAATCCTAGTTGCTGGCCTCCTCTCCTATCCCTGCTCTTATTTCGCATCATTTAGCTTGTTTGCTCTGGCTCGCTTCACCTTTACATGGTTGGCAACACCCTACAATCATACAATTGGGAGACACACTTGTAGTGGGTGCAAACTCCCTACCCGCCTACGATCGCTTTATTGTCCTATGCTCGATTCCTCTACTCTCTGTCCTTTGAGCACTGCGTAGATGGGTATGCACACGGTTCTATCCCTGATAATTGGCAGTACTCGGACTCCTCTTCTACCATTCTTGCCCACAGTCAAGTCTGCCTTCGATTACACCTGGTCCAAGTATTAATCTGTCTCTAGGACTTCTGTTAATGCTGACGGTTACCACGGAAACCCAGTTTTATTATCAAACTGTCAGCGCCCATAAGGGTGTAAAGTAGGGCTAATTTCTCCTTCTCGGTAGTAGTTTTCGTCGAAGGGGTTTCCATATGCTTTCCTACTTTCTTACTTCTTACTTTCCACCTGTTGTCTCCTTATCCAGCTCGGGGTTTGTTTGCTTTTAAGCGAGATGTGCGGTTAGTCTCATACCAGAGGGTCATAGGAGTACGGGTTTTAATCTCTGGAGACACGGAAGATATTTGATAAGAATTATCATTTTGTTTTTGCCATAGCCAGCGCTCCATGAGAGTTCTTGTACCTTAACAAAGAATAAATGAGAGAATCAATTAAAAAAAAAAAAAGAAGAACAAAATATCGATCTTAATCAATAATCAACAATGGTAGAATAGATCTCAACAATATCATAAGTTTTACTCCAAAATCTTTATAACCGTACCTACAAGCATTCCTAGACAATAACTACTTTCAAACAATGATTACAAGCCTAGCCTCATTCAATTGCCCTTAGTATCAGCTACCATTATAGGGAACCATAACTGCTAACAGTTATGTTAACCGCGTTCCTACTCTTGAAATCTGACCTTCCTGGTATCATGAGAGCCAGTGTGCTAGCTACTCCTTGGAGTTATTGCAGGATGGGTCCTCGGCTGATAGGGCGATCTATATATCACAATTATTAGAAGAGTATGGGATTCTCAAGTTTGATTGGCACTAATCCTCTCTATCACTCTTTCCCATAGAGAACCTTTAGCATATCTTAAAATATCTGCTAAACACATGGCTTCCGTAACCTGATTGGAAGCATTTTATGATGGTTGCCATCAACGAGGAATGGAATAACATCTCCAAGTCTTATTTGATATCAGTCATCAACTCAATGCACAAACAAATTCAAGTCATACTCGCTGCTTCTCTGGGTCATACAAACTGTTAATGGCTTTTACTTCTTTTCTTATTTGTATTTAATATAAGTTTTTCTTTATTCTCAACATTTTTTAAATTTTTCTATATTTTTATATATTTTTAACTATTTTCTATAATATTTCAAAATCATTGGATCACACTCTAGCGTGCGCAAAAACGTCCCTCAACTTCTTTCCAACCCCTCCTCTATCCATAAGCTCACACTTGCCACTTACCTGGTTTGATGACTGCTGTATGCTTACTCCTGTGTTCACGATGTTCAAGCAGTAAACTAGTAAAATCCACAGATGCTCGCCATCTTACCTTGGTGGTGCCCTCAGCGAGATGTAGCCCAGAGCGATGTGTAGCGGTTTAGGTGTGACAGGATAGGGGTTGAGGAATTGTAACGGGAACCCCGTAAAAAGATGGATCCTACAGTTGCAACCGCACCAAAAGACTCAAAGTACAATTCAAGGAAGATAAAGATAAAGATGTTCAAATCAAATGATAAAGCTTAATAATGTTAAGCCAGAGTTTCATTCAAATCAAGTTCGTCACAAGAGGTTATTTGGTTTTCAGAGCAGAGTATCAATCGCATATATTTAAGAAGAATTATAACGGCAACCGACACCCATCCTTACTCGGAACAATCTTGACTACCGTTCACCACTCAGGGTTATCAATGCCTGACTCCTGTAGAATTACCTGCTGAAGCTTTTGGATCGCTCCGATAAGGTGAGTATCATTAATCTGATTGACTTTCTGCAATGCATAATAATTATGTCGGCAGGAGAGAAAATGCCTTTCTGATCGTTGTCTTGTCAGTGGCCTACTGTCAAGACTGCATGAGACTCATTATCTATGTTAAGACTCAGTTGCCCTGCAGTATTGCTATCTATACAAATATGGTAGTCAACCTGGTCTACTTGGCCTATTAGCAGCTATTCTTGTAACTACACAGCTCTCCTGGTGAGTGGTACTAGTGGTTTGGCTAAATAGGTGATACCTTTAGCCAATGGTTCATTAACCACCTCAGCCGTGATAAGATGGAATGCCCTCAGAGTCCTGTAACTTCTACAGGTTATGGTATGGTCCTGGGATATTTGTTGCTTTTAACAGTAAAGTTTTATCCGAAATAACTTCTGTTCTTTCCGACTTCCACATAGCTCTCTAGGGGCTCCCATACCTCCCATAGGCATATCAGGTACCTAGGGCACCCCATAAGCGCCATCTGGTGTCATAACTAGCAACTTACCCAGGGTCGGCCATCACCTACCCCCTTATATACTCTACGGCCATGATTTCTCCACTGAACTATAACGACCTATAAGCTGTCATAGGACCACCTCCTGTACCGCAGTTTTGTTAGCATTGTACCAACTGTCACACTTCTCCACCTATCACGGTGGCAGTTTACCAACTAGCTCCATATTGCCCACTGGTGTGTTTTATGATATCACGCGTTTCGTGTAATGTTGAAGGTAGGCTAACCAGTGATGAACTATACTAATCGCCATCCTTAAGGAGGAGTAAGTTGACCTTAGCATGGCCCAAATCATATCTGAAGTCTGCTTTATGTATATTAACATCACTGATCTCGATTTATAACCTCTCTATTGTTTATACCTGATTTTGCTACCATAATACATTTGGTTACACGATCATACTTGGCATAATGGCGTATATATCGCGTACCAATGCTTTCCAGGGATTCTACAGTTACCCTGCCTAATCAGCTACCCTGTCTAACTAGGCTACCCAGTTACCCTGTGTAACTAGGCACCCAGTTACCATGTCAAACAGAGTTACAAGGCTTAATTGTGATCCTAGGTTACCCTACCTAGTATGGTTACCCTAGCTGAGTAATACTCCGGGTTACCTAGTTCAACTGGGTTACCCTGTCTAACAGAGTTACCATACCTACCTGAGTACCAAGGTACTATCTCTAGGACAATATACCACACGTTGTTTGGCCGCTAGGCAGGTCTGTCCTTCCGTTACTCTCCGAGTCCTCTCAGGATCTTTGGCTGGGCTGAGGTCTAGTATGCTATACTAACTGATTTAGATGAGCGTTACTGAAATGGTAGAGGGAAAGTAAACTGCTGTAAGAAGTGCTTATACTGGCCGAAATATTATACGTCAATTGAAAGAGATAGCTGCATTGGTGGGTACTTGGTTGCTGCCATGCCACACCATGTAACGCCTAAAGCACCAGGTCTTGCACAGGGTTTTGTCTCACTGAAGGAACCCAGGTAATCAACTAGGGGCATTCACCTGAGTGCCTAACTGCTCAAGACGAAATCATGGCTTAAGATAGCTTTGTTGCTACCCTATTAACCTTATGGCTTAATAGTAATTTGTGGCCTGACAATACTTTATACCTCAACAGCACATAGAAGCTTGATTAAAATAATATAATATACTGACAGATTTACTATTTAATTCAATTTGCTTTCGTAAGCTTGCTAACCAATTGGGAGCAGTAATTATTAGTTTTTACAGTTTCATTTTGTATGCTAGGATAGAATACTTTTGCTTTATTATAAAATTATATACCATTATCAAGTTAAATAAAAGATTATACTTTGCTTACTCTACTGCATGCATTGTATTTTGACCCAACTGTAACTCCTTTCTAAGTTATTATAGTTCAGAATCCTCTTGGATTTTACGTTTTCACTATTTGCCTTAAATATACAGTATAAAAAAAATCTTCTTTGTGAAACCTGCATATAGTTTTGGGCTTACAGTTTTATTGTAAGACACATGGGTACAAGGTACTGGAATCCAGTACTGAATTCATACGAAAAAATAGCCTGAGATAATACATATAGCCCTACGTGCCCCTTGTGCAGCACGCATGTTAACGGAGCCGCCTACAGTAAAATATCTCCCCTTAAAAAAAAAGGAAAAATGGCGCCGCGGTTGTAACCCCATATAGGGCATCGCCGTCTGCCAGGCCGGATGCTGTAAGCAGGGTATATGAAGAGGGAGGCTCGGGTCGCATCAAGGGAACTGGAATAAAGTGTACAGGTTCTCTGACTGCAGAGCTACAGCCTATTCCGTACTGGTGTCCAGTGAATGTACCGCTGGTGATGCGACATTACACTCAATAATGAGAATTTAATGAGTGGGCTCCAGGAGAAACAAGAGAACCTACTCAGACCCTGAACATATTCCTATTTTAGTGTAGGGACCTATCTGAACATATTGATAAAGTGGGGCATAGCAATATGATAGTATATTGAACTGATTGTAAGTCTTAAGTCATCCTGAATGCCATCTGCAAGACACTCTGAAAGCCGGTTGTATCCACATAGGTTACCAGCCAAGTAGGCCACTTGGAGTTCTAAGAAACTATTGGTAAATTCAACATAGGACTACCTAAATTTAGGCTGGAGAATAAGTAATAACATCTCTCCGAAAGCAAAATGGTTCACACAATCAGGAAATAAAGTTGCTCTCGCATAAAGATAAGGTGCAGGGGTAACAATGTTCTCATGGTCAAACGGTTCTAGCACTTAGGATGAAAGGACGGAAATGGCTCTGACTATATTAAAATATTGAAGTTATAAGTAGTCCGCGAACACAGTGACGTGGGATATAAATATTAAAGTATCTCGCGAGCTTTAGCCATCATCAGACACAGACAAGAGATGTTATCAATATTATAAGTTTTACTCAGAATCTTTAAGTATGAGCCTACCTAGACAATCTAGATTTATGAAAAAATATTACAAGACTTGTTCTTTTCGCTTACCCTTAAAATCAACCACCCTGAACAGTATATTGATATTTCTCCTTGTTACCAAGGCTCTATACATGACTGTGCAATATCACAAAGTTATACCCTAGGAATCACACAAGCTCATAGCTGTTTCCAGCCTCCTGCACGAGTCTCTTCTTGAACCTCATCTTAAAATCTGGATTCTTCTTGTTTCAAATCATCCTTTAAAACTCCCTTCTGCAGATTCGATTCCTACTAAACTCAAACAACCTTGCTGGTTAACTAACCCCAAACTCTCCCTAACCTATTGGAATTCTCTGAAATTATGAAAGAATGATGCACGTCATTCTTGAGCTGGCTCCTGCTCATTCACTGCGACAGCGAGGAAAGTAGAACTTCCACTTCCTTTTCCACAGACATATCCATTACACAGTCCCTGGTGGCATTCAGGAGACATCCATTCTCCGCCATAACCATGTCCTCCCTGCAACTTGCTGTTCTTACAGCCAAGGCCATATCTGATATCGAAGAAGTATCTCTTGTGGGAAGCAACCATGCACTTGGATGCTCTAGATCGCCTTTGGCTCTCCACCACCTCTCACAGCCTAGTGCAGTGAGAAAGTCAGCCCCAGGCACCCGTTTAAGTACCCATAGACGGCGCGATGCCAGAAACCATGCACTCGAAAAATTAGTAGAAGATAAGCGGCTAGGTATTAGTAATTTTGACCGAATCTTGTGCGAATCGGTCGATAATACTCCTCTGGCCTACCGTGAACTGGACAATCAACCATAGGTTCAGGCAGACCAACTTGAGCACTATG
The DNA here is from genome assembly GCA_003316355.1 of Tuber calosporum. Taxonomy (NCBI): domain Eukaryota; kingdom Fungi; phylum Ascomycota; class Pezizomycetes; order Pezizales; family Tuberaceae; genus Tuber; species Tuber calosporum. The sequence continues at coordinate 36,990 of QFET01004770.1, forward strand.
CAAACCATATCGCACTTAGTGACCATCTCCTGCAAGAAGAGATAAAACAGGTCCATATTGGCTTACTGATGCAGGAATCAGAGACAATCACCCTGCAAACAGGTCCCACTAAGAAGCTGGAGGGACAGGTTATGAGCTCAAGAACAACAGGCAACACACCTCCAAGCAGTAAGTACTCTACTTCATACTAAAATTGGTCCTACAGGACAGGAATCTGAAGACTGTAATCACTAATTGGAAGAAGCCCTAGCCCGCCTAAGAGACGAACCTCTGTAAAAGGTAGGTCACGGTGCAGGAACCACATAAGCCTACAAGACTGGAGTTAAGGGAATTCCTGCAAGGATTAGAACAAGAAAATATTCTGAAAGAAGCCAATCACTAGCAGCAAAATGCAGTATCAGCCTCAACGATTCATATGTTGGAGTGCATAAGCAAAGAAGTAACGCAATTACAAGTTGCTAGAAACCCACCTTGTGCATGGGAAACACTGCAGCCACGGCGAGAGGAAAATTCCGGGTTGGAAAAATAGACAACAACTGATGGATGCGAAGAATTCCCCTTTATTCGCTCTTGAGACCAGGAAGCAGGTGTGGATCGAACTGAAGGAAATAACAAATTCAGAAAGCTGCGACCACCGCCTACATCAGCGAATACAGCTTATCCATGCGACGATGACCATAGATCAGAAGTTATAACTGGCCCCCCTAGGAAAGGTGGTAAGCTATTACAAGGACCCTTGCACAGAAGAAAGTTTGAATCCTGAGTAGATGCATGGGTCCAGCAAAAAGGTCTAGGATTAGCCCATACTAATAGACGGATGGCAGATCTACCTTTCAAGTTTGAGAATCAGCCTACTCAAGATCTGTGAGTATGGCTACTAAACCGTCAGGACTACTTTGAGAGAAACCTATGACAAGGGGAAGATGATTAACAACGCATCAACTATGCGTTAGGAAGAAAGGATGGAATCGAGGTTGCCTTATTTCACAATAACATCCAAGAAGAAAATGATGGGAGACCTCAGATTTCCAAAACATCAAGGTTCTGATTTTTTGGTCAGGTTTCGGGCTGAAGTTACAGAATGAATCTTATTACTGCATAAGGCTCAAAAAGCCTTAGCTGAGATAGAGAAGTTCAGGTATACTGAGGACATAGAGAAGTATCTCCAGACGATGGAAAACGATAAAATCAAGGCAGAATTATCCAGAATCGCTTGGAGAACCATAACCAAGTAGCAGATCCCTATTGAAGCCATGGGAAGACTATCATATGTAAATTATAATTTGAATTTCGAATGGGTCAAGGTAGTCCGCTGGGGTATCAAGGCTGAAGAATGGTTCCAGGAACAACAAGGGGTATTCCGAAAAAATTACCTTATGATTGAGGTTTTGTTAGAACCTACAAATTGGCTTTTTTCGTTGTAGCTGGGAAAACAGGTTTGAAGGGTGGCAACCTGAGAAAATCAATCTTGAGATAAATTCATTTTTCTTTTGCTCTACTCTAGAATAACTACTCCTCTATGAAAGAAAAATATAAAAATAAAGTACTTTCATTAAAATTATATCTTATATGCAGGTTATACATGTATGAATTTAATTCTGTAAAAATATACTACTTTATATTAATTTTCTATTATGTTTATTCTTGCAGCCTAAAGGTAGAAAACACTTTTTAGATATTGGAAATTCTTTCTCAATTGGTTCATAATCTGATAGTTCATCCCTTATTAGATGAGTTTAACCCTTTTCTTCAGAACCTATATTATGAGTATTATTGTTGGCTGTTATAGAGCCAATGCCTTTACAGGAGTATTTATTACTTTTGCTTAAAGTCAGTGTCTCAAAAGGTGTTGTACTTCAGCCAGCAGCCACTAAAGATGCTAATGGTATATGAGAACTACTGTTTATTCTTTCTATTTTGACTGCTCTTGCATAATTTGTTGTTTTTACAGTTAGCTCTGAATAGCGCCAAGTTGAGCAAACTCCATAAAGGGTATAAAAGCCATAATCAATATATCAGATCATCACTCTTATTTAATATCTATTAGTCCAAATTCTTCAGTTACACCTTTATGAAATTGCACTTCCTTAATTCCACTCTTCCTGATATCATATCCTTGCTACTCACTACACAGTAATTCTATAGCTAAGCCCTCTACACTTATTATTTTTACTAAAACATCATAGATAGAGGTCTTTTTGTTAGAAATTTGCTTATTCATTTCATCTAGATCCAAGATGTTCCTCATGCAACACAATTCCATAAAAAAAGCATCCTTGCTTTAAAAACTTATAACATAACAACTATAACTCATATTGAGATTATACCAAGTTGAGCTAATAGCCAAGAAGTGCTAATATTTTTCTATAAGAAAAAATAAATTTTCAGATATTTTACATTTTTATATATAAATCAGGCTAAAAAGGTTATTGGATGTTGCAAAATATTTTCTGAGCTATTAAGAGTATGCTCTAGAAGACTATGTATCGGCTATGCTCTAATAAATGTTTTGTTGTTGGAGGCCAATGTATAGATTCTAATAAAAACCACACTCATATAAAAGTTGACTTCCAGAATTGAAAACGCTAGTAGCAAATCAAGTCCAGCTAAACCACAGCTGGAATTCAAAAGAGAAAAACTGATCCAACAGCTGAATAGGCAACCTATAAATTGAAAAAACAAGAGTAAAAAGTGAAAAAAGACCCGATGAAGGAAACGTTGAGCACTCAAAATGGGTGGAAGCCTATAAAGGAATCTCTAAGGAGGAAATGGATAAGCGAAACAAAGCCGATCAATGAACATGTTGCACGTTGGCCAACCATACTTGGAAGTTATGTAGGAAACAGGCTCAGGTATTGGTAGTAGGACAAAATCGGGAAAATTTCGAACCCCAATATCAAGGACCCCTGGCAAAAACCGCAACATAGGGGCAAACGGCACTCACAACAAAAGTGAACCAATTCAACCAGTCCAGAATTTGGGAACTGGATGACATCGTTGAGACCTAAAAAAGGTTTTCTGCCTCTATGAGGGATGTCGACCAGGCACTCAGTTTCTGATCCCTTACCAACTCTGAAATCAAAAAAACAGAAGTGGGGTAGACCTCTGCAAGGTCTAACTGGCAGGTATTCTGCACTTCTCCGTTGGAAACTCAAAGCCAACTAAGAATCACGAAAATCAATACCGACCTACAGGAGTAATGCCGACCCAAGACTGACTAGTGAGCAAGAAGCGATTAACTTGGATGGCAGCTCATGGTAGTCAATGACTAACTCTATGAACCTGAAACTCAAAAAGGAGAAAGAGGAGGGCAATATTTGGTGTATATCAGACCTCAGTACAGATGACATTCAATTTAACTGGTATCCTTATAAAGTCCTAAATCCTTAGCAGAGATGTAAGTAAGAGGGGACTGACCAGCACTTACAAGAGATCTCTTAAGATTGACAAGGAGAAATGAGTCTAGCCTGGATTATGAGAAACCATCCCGGAATGGAAATATATATCAGGTTGGCTGGACAATAAAATAGTTGAACAAACAGAACTGGATTCCTTACATCAAATAAAAAACAGAAAAATTGAAGTTTGAAGAGAATAAGAATCTACGGCCACCCAGTTCACATGCTAAATAGAGTTGGGTAAATGCTTCCCAAACCTAGACTCTGGCTTTGTGAACAGGATTGACACATTAGGCTCATATGGTAATCGAGGCGATTTGTAAAGAATCCCCAGAGTATAAGAAAGCTGACTATCCCATAATGATACTAGTGTGGCTCCAGTTAGGCAAAGGCAGGTATTAGGGCAAATGCCAGGTGTATGGGAACTCTTTGGCAAGGGGAAAAGACTGGTTGCAGTGGGCTGTCCAGTACACCAAAGAGAAAGCTTTTAGTTAGTCATAGGAGGCTTCAATAACCGTAACTGTGTAGGCATGGTAACAAATACCCTAGTTGCAATAACAACAACCACTTCATACAAGAGACCCACACAGGCCCCAAGTGGCTATAACTAAAGAAACAAAACAAAAGCAGCAGCCACCAATAATTATTCATGCACAGAAGGCAGAGCCATCATTGAGGCCAATGGAGAAAGCATACATATTCCTGTGCTATTTGACCTGGGATCTAATATATTCCTAATTAACCAAGAACTGGTCAACCAACATCATTTACCATACCAACCACGATCACATAGCTTGGACATTCACCCCATCATGGGAACAATAGCATCAAACAAAGGAATACGCCATACAATACCTATTATGATAGAAATGGGGAGCAATGCCTAACGATCTCATATTTCATGCGAAATTGACAATGCTGGTAAATATGACCTTATTATCATTGTTGGATGGTTGCATAAAGAACATCCCATGAGGCATATCATGGATGCGCAAAAAAGGATATTTAGAGATAAAAAATGTATGAGTCATGCTACTGAAGAAGGCATATACCAGATGTATGAATAGGAGGAAACCGTGGCCGATGGCCCAGAGGCCCGGTATTTCGGAAGAATTGAGCATGCATCCCCTTCACTACCAGATGTGATTGAGTTACACCAAATACCTTAGTAATGGCTGGAATTCAAGAGGGGCTTTGCACCTGAAATAGCAGAAAAACTAGCGTGAAGAAGAAAATTTGACCAGGCAATCGATTTAATACCCGGCGCAATACCCCCATAGGGCCCAATATATCTTATGTCAGCCCACGATCTAGATTTGCAAAGCAAATAACTGAAGAAAATGCAGGATCATGGAAAATGGTACAAAGAAATCTCCTGCAGGGGTACTAATTTTATTCCTTCCTAAACCAGATGGGTTAATAAGGCTCTGTGTGGCTTACCGACAGTCAAATAGACATACAGTAGCAACAAATACCTGTAACCAGTCCTGAGCGAATTCCACGACCACCTGACAAGGGCCCAAATATTCAGTAAACTGGACTTAAAAGATGGCTTTCACCTCTGGATAATAAAAGAAGGAGACGAGTAGAAAACAGCATTCCAGACCCAATAGGCCACTTTGAAAAATAAGTAATGCCATTCTGGCAGGTGAATACACTAGCCACATTTCAGGCCCTAATGAACACAATTCTTAAATAATTTTTAGATCATGGGGTTGTGTTATACCTAGACTATATCCTGATTTACTCCAAAACTGAGAAAAAATACATCGCCTTAGTCAAAAAGGTTCTCTCTCTCTTGGAGGATTATGATCTAGCAGTATTAACCACCAGGTCGGTTTTTCACTTAAAGATAGTAGAGTTTTTAGATTCTATTATAGCAATCGCTGGAGTCACAAAGTGTGAAAGAAATGTTGAAAACATATAGAATTGGAAGGCACCAAGGTCTATGAAAGAGATGCAAATATTTCTTGGCTTTGCCAATTTTAACTGACATTTCATTTAGGATTTCTCCAAAATCTGCAAACCAATTAGCGAACCATTGAAGGGCGAGCTCGAATAATTTAGCTGGTGGCTGGAACAAGATGGGCATTTGAGGAACTAAAACAAGGATTCATCTCAGTACCAGTATCCTGTCAATATTACGCGGACTGAGAAACAATATTAGAAACCGATACTAGTAAATTTACTCTTAGGTATGTCCTATCACATTTTAAGAACAAAAAGCCCCATCCAGTTGCTTTCCACTTACGAAAACTGAGGCCAGCCGAACACAATCACGAGATTCATGATAAGCAGTTAATAGCGATTCAGGAGGTATTTAAAGAGTGGAAACAGTACCTAGTTGGAATAGCAAAATTAGTAACGGTTTATAATGGTCATTAAAATCAACAGAATTTATATATACAGAAGGTATGGAAGCCGGGACAAATTCAGTGGGCTCAACAACTGGAACACTAAATTTCAAAATTATCTATGGACCAGGTAAAACGTGGCGGAAATCCTGATGCATTAAGCTGATGGCCGGAGTACAATCCTGAGGTTGGAGCTGAATATAGCAAACAGTCAATACTCTAGCTCTCACACTTAGAAATCACTCTGGTGCAGTTAAACTAATCCGACAGGGAATGAAAACTAATTTGCCAGAAACCACAGGTTCGTTGTGGATAAAATTCCTATCCCCAAAAGCACGAATATCTAACAAAGGTTCCTGACTAGCAGCTTGACATGACCAGTATGCACTATAGGATTTCAGAATCCCAGCCAAAGGCCAATGGCTGGTAGAGAGAAGAATTACCATCAGATTACCACAGGGAACATATCTGCATTTAGCACTGCTAAGCAAAATGGCAGCAAAATACTGGATCCCCATTGGCGGCAGAGTAACCGAATCTGACTATACCTGGAACGTCAAGGTTATCACTATGAACTATGGAAATAAAGATCACCTGGTGCATAAAGGGTACCAAATGGCACAAATGATCATTGAAAATATATACATAGCTGTAGCGATGGACCATGAAAGTTGAGGGAGTTGCCGACCAAGCAAGAGGGAAAGGTGGTATTGGAAGTCGAGATGTAACACTGGAATGATACACTTCGACATATACACAATTACTGGTAACCTACTTACAAGGGAACCACTCTGAAAATGAGTTTCTCAATAAAATAGACTATGAAGCTAGGCAAGACAAAGGGATACTCCTAATGTCCATTGCAATACTGTCCAAGGTTGATATTAGGAAATATGAGGAGACATTATTAAGAACTATTGAATTGGCAGGCCAGAACAATGAAGACTAGCTGGAACGCAAGCAGGAATTGGAAACATTAACAAAGTAGAGCTAACAACTATCAAGTCACTGGCCAGTAACGGAAGGATTAATTTACTATAAGTATTGCCTTATATTCCGGAAAACGAACAGCTCCAAACAACTATAGGGAAAGGTTACCACAAGTCTAAGGTAGCAGGATTCTTAGGACAGGCAAAGACGCTGGAAATAGTTACTAGGAACTATCATTGGAAAGGACTAAGATCATGACTCAAGGAATACGTACACTCATGTGATGAATGTCCCCATAATAAATCTCCACAACATGCGCGGTTCGGTCTGATGCAGCCCCTGGAAGGTCAGTTCACTGCTTTGTTATCCATATCGACTGACTTTATCCACCACTACCAGAGTCATAAGGTAAAATACAAATTATAGTTGTCGTGGATCGGTTTACAACAATGGCTCACTTCATAGGTCTTGAAAATAATGCAACTGCCAAGGATGTTGTGAATGTATTCTTGAGGGAAGTCTGGAAGCAACATGAACTTCCAGCCGAAATCATGTGCGACATGGATGCAATGTTCTCGTGAGAAATCAGAGTATCGATATATAAAAGCTTGGGGTTAAAACTAAAGATTTCAACTCCATACCACCCATAATCTGATGCACAAATGGAAAGGACCAACCAAGTGCTGGAAGATTACATTAGGCACCTTGTCCATTATGATCAAACGGACTGGTACAGGTTGCTATCACTAGCCAAACATGCCTACAACAATTCAGTAACGAATGCTCATAGCATGTAACTATTTTACGTAAGTGCAGGATTCTATCCACAAACAGAATGGATCAAGGAAGGCGAACCCCTAAATCCATGCCCCCAGCTATACATGCACAGAATGTAAATAGGACACCAACAAGCCAGTGAAGCTTTGGAATAAACATAGGAAAATATGAGCAAGTATTACATCCGTAAGGCTATGCAGTAACGGGATATCCCGGTGGGGGAAATGGTCATGTTGAATGCAAAAAACATACGCTCTAAGCGGCATTATATCAAGCTTAGCCCAAAGCTGTATTGCCTGTTTAAAGTACTGAAAAAAAAACCGTAGAACGCGCATACTCACTAGAAATATCGCCGAGATGGAAGATTCATCCAATATTCCACGTATCCTTGCCAGAACCCTAAGGGATATCTAATCAGCCCGGAAGTGAGCAGCCTTACAGCAAACCTGAGGATATTGATTCCCTTCTCGAATGGGAAATTGAGAGAATCTTGAAGAGTGAAATAATCTCTTGTACCAGAAGGGATCAGGGTCGCAACTGACAGATGCCTGACTTAGGCTATTTTATGAAGTGGGCTAGTTGTTCAGATGATGAAAATAATTGAGAACCACCAAACCGCATAGAGCATGTACTGGAATTAGTGCAGGCATTTCATACAGAGAATCTAGATATGCCAATGCTGGCAAATGTTGAATGACAAGGAAAAGGTTTCCCTAGGGTGGCCAAGAAAGCAGAGAAGGTTTTTTACCCTACCTAGTCGAGTTCGGAAAATGGACATATATTAGAATTTTGGGTTTTTATATTTATTTTTGTTGTTATGATAAGAGAGGGTAACCTTTTGAAAAAGGTGATTTGAGACAACGACTCTGTGAGTGAGCTCATATTAGGCACATGAGTACAAGGTACTGGATTCCATCACTGAATTCTTACCTAAATTGGGCTGAGATAGAACTTATACGCCTCCGGCCCCCTTTAGTGGCATGCACGTCACTTGCGGTACCAACAGTAAAACGTGTCAACTTACCAAAAAATCGAAATGTGGTGCCCTTCTTTTAACCCCATATACGTCATCCCCAGGGGTCTGACTGGATGATATTCGTTGGGTATATGATGAGGGAGACTCAAACGACCCAAGACAACTGGAATCAAGTGCACTGGAATAGTGTCTTCAAAACTAGGGCCCATGCCGTACCGCCTTCGCAGGAAAGGACTGTAGGTGATGGGACGCTCCACCCAAAAACTGAGAATATGATAAGTGGGCTCCAGGAGAAATATGAGATCCTACTCAGACTCTAAAAACATGCCGATCTTAGGCTAAGAACCTATCGGAACAGGTTGATAAGGAGAGGTATAGCATTACGATACAGTCATGAACCGATTGTAAGTCTTAAGTAATCAAGAAAGCCATCTGCAAGACACCGGGAAAGCCGGTCATATCCAGATTGGTCACCAGCCAAGTTGGCTACTTTGAGTTCGAAGAAACCTTTGGTAAATTCCACCATGGATTACTTAAGTTTAAGCGGCAGAACAAGGAACAACATCTCCGACTGAGAAATAGTTCACAGCATGAGTAAACAAAGATCTCTGACATGTCGATAAGCTGCAAGGTAACAATTTTCTCTGGGTCAAACCGTTCTTGCACTTAGGATTGAAGGATATAATTGTTTAGAAGTATATTGAAATATAGAAGTTAGAAGTAGTCTGTAAACACTCAGATGCGTGATATAAATATTGAAGTACCTCCTGAGCTTCAGCCATCATCAAGCAACGGAGAAGAGATCTTATCAATATGATAAGTTTTACTCAGAATCTTTGCCTACGAGCCTTCCAATACAATCTCTGTTTACGAAGAAAGATTACAAGCCTAGTTTGATTAGCTTGCCCTAAGAATCGACTACCCTTATAATTTATATTCCTTACCTACATTTCCTAATTCAATATTATTGGTATTGATATAAAACTAAGACCCAATCTCATAAACTGAGTTTTGAGTTCTTACAATTTTTAGTTTGTATAGCAACTACTATTATTCCCCAAAAGTCTTATTCGAAGTTGTTATTACATTCTATATCAATTTGAGTGGAAGCACAAAATCCGTTATAATAAACAATTCTCGACTTAGAATTATCTTATAATTATTTTCCCCGTAGCTTTGAATGTAAGATATTTATCAATGTAAAAAAAAAAAAATCAAAACTAGTCAATATCAATTTTCATTTTCTCTACTCATAATTTCAGCAAATCTTATAACACATTTTTTTTTACAACCATGAGACACTGCTCTTGAAGCTCAAACAGTATTGAATACATTAGAGCAAATCTCTTGTATTCGTAGAGAAGATCACTTGTAGGCAATCAGCACCTATATAATTCCTTTGAACTACAATACCGGGTAACTATAACATCCAATATAATATTTAACTATTAAGTTATATAGTATAATATTTTTGAATTAAGCTGTACACTGTTATTGAGTTACAAAATATTGTCAAGTTGAAAAGTCTTATTGAGCCACAAATGGTTCATAAGTGACGAGATTAGTTTAGTAAACAACAAGCTTGTTGTGAGCTGTAAGATTGTGTGGAGCTGTTAGGCATTGTATTGGATTCCCCAGATTGTGATCCTGGAAGTATCTAGACATTATGGCTCAAAAACAATTGTCTTGATATCAGTATGTATCTTTTACCAAGTCCGTATGGATACCTCTGCTGTGGCAAACTCTGGTCATAAAAAGCTGATTTCCAACACCTAGTGTTGTCCAAAATGTGCTATAGAGAAGGATTAGTGACTTGTGGGGTTCATTCTTTGCTGAGGAATGAGTGGCTAGAGTTTCATTCTTAGCCAGGAATGAAATGCTTATGGAATCATGACTGGTATACAATTATAACTGCGTTGGACTAGGAAATCTGTATATATTGAGTCTTGTTGTTATTGTTAAATTTTCGTTCTATGTTCAATATAAGATACTACAAGGATTGACTACATCTTTCACCTAGGATCATTGATCCCACGAGTGATATTATGTGGAATAAACAGCTCACTATAGCCATCAACGCACCAACGTAATGTACGAGTACAGCACAAAAACAGATTATTAAGGTAAGGCCGCATTTACTAAAGCCAACTCATCACGATCACAGAAGGGCTTGGGAATACTTGTGAGTTGCGTTAAACCTCCATCGACGTAATCCTCACACTCACGGCCACTCTTAACTGTCGTATGCCTCTAGCCCCCCACAAATAGAATCGGTATAATAACCCCCTATATTCCCCCTTCCTCCCTTCTCCATCCCTCGCTCTCAACCTAACAGCCAACACAACCAACTCAAGAATCACCCTTTAACTACTTAGCTTTACTCTATATCTGCACCTTCTTCCTTCCACTCCAAATGTCTCCTGAGCAGAATAAGGACCAAGCCAAGCCCTCCCCTGCTCCCAAGCAGATGGAACCTGGTAAGGCTACCGCCGCTGCAGGCTCGCGGTCGAAAGAGCCTTATCAGGCTCCGGCCGTTTCATCATTTCCTGGAGGCAGCCTGGCAAGGGGGATTTACTCTTATACCCTGGGGAGTACCAAAACTTGTCAAAACGACGAAATGGCCTGCGCTCCTGCCCATGAGGAGTCCGATTCTGAGCCAGTCGTTGAAGGGAAGCCTACTAAGACTCTTGACAAAGGCGCACCCAGTTGTCGATGGTTTGCGTCTATTCTAATACAGTACCAGAGGAGCATTGGGAGTTTGAGGCTGTTGACCCCGGCGCTGGATCCTGTTGCATGAAGCCCGATTCTAGAAAGTCGGTTTCTTTCACGATATATCAGAATTTCAGGGACTGACTGTTGATGGGAACTAAGTTAACGCTGAAAGGGTTTTCCCAGCTATTGCAGACATGGAGGCTATCGAACAATGGCATGGGGGAGTAGATGGCTGAGCGGATAGGCAGCCGAAGCTTGGAGTTTGTTTTGTGTTTGCTGCGTGTCCTGTCAATTATTATAGCGGAATAGATAGTGGCGTTCCCCTGCCTCCTCCCCGCGTCTCAAATATGAAGAATGACGGCACCTATCCTACAAATTACTCAAAATCCAAGCCGGAAAGATCAATGACCTCTGGTGTTGGCAATTGTGAGTTGTTAGTTATCGACATAGGACGCGACCCGTAAATAATACATCGCACCGTGTTTTTTTGACCATTATATCATCCTAGCGGCGCTAGAGGCAACTGCACCAAGAGCCCCAGACGCCGTCAAACGCCCTCTAGCCACTGTTGCTAAAGGGGCTCACCCCCCCCCCCTTCACGGAGCCCTGGAGAGAGAAACTTACGACGCCATAAGACTAAACTCAGTCACCGCCTCAGATCTAACTACGCAAGACTCACTTTCAACCCCCGATCACGCGAGGGAGATAAGCATTATTACCGCGCCCTTGGACGGGCGACTAGTAGTGCATGCTAGGGCAAACATATATCCAGCAGATTACACCTCGCACCCAATACCCCAGTGGACCTTATCACACCCCTCTGCCCTCGCAAAAAGCTTCATTCCCACCACTACCGCTCTCTTCTGCCTCCCTGAGCAGCTCCCTCATAGCCCCCTGTATCCTCCCGTCCAAAGCGGTGGTTATTGGGATCACCCCAGGCCGTCCTTCGTTCAGCAGCATAGGGTCAATGACGCCCTCTACACCACTCATGAGATTAAGTTCCTGTCCCCATTCGCCGCCTCCATCTTCTCCTTCTCCCCCTTCGCCTTCTTCCTCGTCCTCTTCCTCCTCCTCCTCCCCGTCTTCTCCCACCCCCAGCGTTCCTTCCTCCTCCCCCTCTTCTTCAGCGATCGTTATGGCCGGCCGAGCTAGCCTGGGCCGTTTCTCTAGGCACCGTTTCCTGCGCTCCTGACGTTCTGCCTGCTCACGCTGCTTCCTGGAGGCCTCTTGACCCTCATCCTCGGATTCCTGCTCAAGCACGTCGACGTAGTCCGCGTCGGTGGGTGTGTATCCGTCTGCGAGTGCACGAATCTTGAGGCGCATTATGGTCTTTATCTTGTTCATTGTTGTGGAGTGGTACCAGCCGTCTATATACTATTTCGCAAGTATAAGCCTGTGTACGCAATATGTGGCAGAGCAAAGGAGGGGGGCAAAACATCGCATTTAGACCGAACCCTAGCGCCATCAATCATGCCTTTCAACAAGGGGTCCGTAACGTCGCAGAGTTGAAAGCATCGGCCGTCGCGCACGAGGTTCTTCCCGTCGAAAATATGGCTCGTGCCAGTCCTCGCCTTCTCCCTCCCCTTGGCCGTCTTTTCCGTGTCAACTTGGAAGAATACGGCCTGGTACATGCGGTACTGCGGATCCGTGCGTGGGTCCAGCCCGTACACGGCGCAGGTGTCGCGCCAGGGCCCAGCGCGCCACATGTATGCCACATGCACCATAGAGAAGCGTACGAGACTCTGGAGGTTCTTGGGGAAATGATTAAAGAGGGCTCTGCGTGTCCAGATGGGGCGCTGGGCGAAGAGCTTGCGCAAGTGGTCGACACACTGCTTGTTCCCGTGGTCGAGGAGATCGTAGGGTCGCAGTGAGTCTAGAGGATGCAGGGGGATGGTGGGGGTGGAGATGTGCACCATTGGCGTGAGCGTTTTGGGCGCTGCTTGGAGGTTCAGCAGTGCGGGCTTGCCGGCTACCAGGGCCTTTTTGATGGCAGGGTTCTGACGGTAGTGGTAGTTGTGTTGTATCGTCGTATTCGAGAATGACGGCGGGGGTAGAATGGGGTGCGGATCACCTAGCCCGCGATTGTGCTGGATGTCAAAGTTCTTGATCTTTTCATCTATGACAACCCCTCTGAATCAGCGCCGCCCTCGCCGCCACCACCACCACCACGCAGAACTCTTCAATAAGGATAGCACAAACACTCCAAACCTCCCAATTCAACCTTTACCCTCCGCACAATCTCCATGTCCGCCGTAATGAACTGATAATTCGCCATATCCCTAAACCTTACTGTCCGCGCAATTATCCCGACGACTTCGACAGTGTACTCTCCCCCGGAATCGCGTAGCTTCTCAGGTACGCTACGCTCATCCGGCCCTTCGCCGGGCGCACGCTTACGTTTTGGCATGCGGATCTTGAGGAGTATATTATCCGTCCCGACGGTTTTCGATTGAATAGGCGGCTGCATGATGTCCTCGGGCCGGAACCGGAGGTCGAGGCCCGAGGAGGCGTTCGTTTCCAAGAGCTGGTGACTCTGTAAGTCGAGAAATTGCCAGGACAGTAATAGAAGGAGGAATGAGGGTGGAACCTTTTTCAGCGCTTTGGTGCCGCCCAGTGTCTCGACTGCTTTGTCCACATTCTTGATGATGGCCGGGTGCTCGATTGAGATTATTTTTCTGGGAGGGATGATGTGCCAGGGGGCGTACCCACTTCTCGAATAGTGGGGCGTTATGGATGTTTGGGGGAGAGGCTGTGATTGAGGGGGTGTTTTCGGTGCACGAGGCATTACTTCAGCGGTTGCTGCGAGCGGTTACAAAAAAGATTAAAAAGGTTGACATAGGGTGGCATGATAGATTGGGTGAGTTCGAGTTGAGTCTAATAAATTAAAGTTTGTAGCTTATCGATAGTGGGCCTTGGCCAAGACCACCAAATTGGGTCATGGGTCTGCCTGGCGGTCCACAATTCCTTGTACTCGAACAAGTCCAGGACAGGAAGAACCCGAACACAGGGATGATCCTGGGAGCTGGTGGGAAGACACCGGGAATCCAAAATTACCCATGTAAATAACAAAAGTAGTTAGTATAGGTATTCAAAAAAAAAGGGGGGGGGGGTTTAATATAAAAGTAGTTATTGTTCCTCCACATAATAATATGAAGAAGTACCAGAATTCACATTGACCAATAATATCAACGTCAATAAATAAATAAACAAGAAAGTACTATAGGTAAGTAAACAGGTTCTTAAATAAACAAATCATGAATCCGGACTTACATGAATTGGATCAAAATGTGAGCCCCAAAATATCAACATGCTACATATAAGCAAGGAAGTGCAGTCCAAACCTTCCGTTTTGCAGCAGGTTGGACTTATTGACAGATTGCCAACGATTAAAATTTAAGTGTCAGTCCTGTGTATGAAAAATGTCAAGGTCCAGGAACCCCTTAAAATACCCCTGGATATTCCTTTTCCCTAGATTCACAGTGCAGGCGCTGGTTTGTTGCTACTCCAACTATGAGTGCAGCCAATAGGAGAATGCATCTCCTTGAAGTGGCAGCAGCCTTGGGTATCCAGGCTTGTGAGTTAATCCTCCACAAAGCATTTTAGATGAAGGGTTACTTACGAAGACTCTCTGAGAAAATGTCCTTGAATGATGAATGGCAGAAATGTCTTAGACTAGCCTTTGTTATAGAGCATCGGGAATGGAATATTGACTAATGGTACTATGTCATCTAGACAGACGTGTCCTACATCTGGCTTACTGGTACTTCGAGTCGTGTCTGAGGACCCGGTGCCCAAAGGAGGAGTGTTTGGATGACTGCTTCATATCCAAGTTCACTAAAAAGAACACCATTATGGTATGGGGCGGTATCATTTGAGGAAGGAAATGTCGCTTGGTTCTTTGGGACAGGAAACATTGGGGAACTATAACTGCTCAAAGTTATGTTACAAATGTTCTTGTCCTAGTGCTTCAGCCCTTTTGGGAGTAAGAAGATGGACAGGTTGGCCATCCTCTCTGGCTAATAGAGGATGGGGCCTCAGCCCTTCGGGCAACATTTACTAGGGAAACAGATTACAAGGGCAGTATTCCAAAATTCAACTACCCCTGCTCTCCTCCAGATCTTAACCTCATAGAGAACTTCTGGTATATCCTAATGGATATGGTAAACACAAGGGTAGCCCGGCAATATAGTATGGCAGGAAAGGCGGATGCCATTAAAGAGGAATGGCAAAAGATTTGCACAGTTCATCTTTTGACATTCATCGACTCAATGCCACTGGGAGTGAAGAAGTGATTGCTACTTTTGGAGAATATACTCAGTGGTAACTATCTGATTTTCTCTATGTATTCTCAATTCTTTTGTATTTAACTCTCAATCTTCCATTATTTTAATAGCATTTTCATGATAATAAACTTTTACTTCAATATTTTAAAATAATATACGGAACACGAACCTGACCTTTATTGTCAACGTCAATCTTTTTCCTAATTTATGTTCTAACTACTTTCTTCATTTACAAAGACATTTTTGGATTCCTGGCATGACACCCTAAGCTTTAGGGATCACACCAGTGTTTGAGTTCTTCATATCTGGGACTTGAGTCATAATCACGCCAAGTGCCCTACTCGTATAGTGTGGACAAGGAAGTTATAGGCCAATAAAGAGTTTGCACAATGAGACTCGGGTGATAGAGAAAGATGTTCACATGAGTTAAGCTAGAAAGTTCGGCTAGGCAGGTGGCTTAGGAGACCTGGTTGTGTTCCAGAATAATGCAATTGAGAACTGTAAACAATGCACTCTGGTGTAGCACAAGTGCTGTAGGTATAAGGCCCCACTTGTAATGCACAATGAAGTAAAAAGTACCTGGAGCTAGAGATCGCCCCCTCATAATCAGATATTTACAATAATAATAGAGTTAAATTCAGATTCTGAATAAAGCCTTCCATATCTAATCATAGACTTTGTGACTAGACCTAGGATCTGAGGCAAATAGTGTTGTAGGATATCAAGTTTATTCCTAACTAGAGGAGACATGACCAAAACAGGTATGTAGTTACCCTAGGCATTACATGATTCAACGGGGAGCAAGGCACAACCATCTCTCTGGTTAAGGGTAGTCGATTCTAACAACAAGCAAATCAAACAATGTTTATATCTTTCTTCATGGATGCTGGATTAGGAAGGAATATTCGTAGTTAAAGTAGTAAAGATTTTGAGCAAAACTTGTGATATTGATAAGATCTCTTCTCTGTTGCTACATAATGGATAAATGCAGGGGAATTTTTCTTTTTTATTTAATTCGGGTTTGTTCATGTTTAAGGTAGTGAATCTACCTGTAGTGGTAGCTATGGCAGTAAACAATCCTCCTGCTATGCCCCGACCCCGGAAAGCTATGCAAAAACACTAAGGGCAGCTGGACCCAATCGGTATAAAATATAATCTTAATAAGCTGCCGTCCAGTAATCACTGCCAGAAAGGCTACAAAACCAACATGAAAACAATCCCAAGCCCCCACAGTGAACCAACAAAATGCAACAAAAGGCAACACAAAACAAGAAAACTGTAACACATAAGACCGAAGTCTAATTGTAGGTCTAGGTACATGACACGCATAGTTCCAGCTCATATAATAAGCGGGCAAGGGCACCGGGTAGGAAGACATTTATATGGGCGTATAGCCCTGCACCAAGGCTGGAAACGGGTCCCATCAGAATAGGAACGAAAATTAATTGTGGCCTGCTTGTGACATAGCACGGAGTTGAGTCAAGAGCACCGAGTATCTTCCAGGGTGTGGTAGTAAGATCCGCTTAGAGGAGCATGCTGTTCAACCATATGAAGAGGGAGGGAGAAGAAAGAGGGACATAAATGGGAGAGAAAAAGTGAGGGAGAGTGGTTAGGATAGGTCCTAGTGTTCAAACAACTATCAGAAATGCATCTGAGTCATCCTAGGCCATCCAAAAGTACCAAAGCCAACTAAATTCTCGTGCCCCAGATGTAGTCCAGTAATTGTCTAGAGTGTGGTGTCACTATGGGATAGGATACCCGAGGGAGGCAGAAGGTAAAGGTGGAGGAAAATTGACTAAAGCCATACAGAATTGATTTCCCACTATATCATGTATGGACTAAAGGCCCTGCTGACTGTGCAGGTATTAAGCAAGGTGTAGTAAACAAACTAAGTGAGGCAAAGTAAAAGGGGGGAAAGGAGTTGTCAACCACAGAGAATGATAGGAGAAAGATGGGAGGAATGACTCAAAGGGGTAGACCCTAATGAGTTAGGGGAGGAGAGATCGAGATAGGCAAGTTCCCACCATATGACAAGGTCAAATGGGGTGGATACCTGCCCAGAGGAGTTGGTGATGATTTCTCGTTGGATTTAGATTTCAAGCACCGCATGTCTAGCGGGGGCAGAGGATCTTATGAAAGTTTATAAAGAACTTTGATATTTATATCCCCTGTCTGAATGTTGACACACTACATCTATATCTTGAACTAATTATGTATGTTTCCTGATTTTCTCAATCCCAATGCATGTACAAACGTGCTTGGAACTTAAAATTCTCCTCTCCATACCACTTATGATAATGTCAGAGACCCTGTTTCTCCACGGGTTTGCTACCCTGCACGGACAGAAATGTCACAATCCTTCTGCAGATTACACCAGACCGTGCTGTTTGGGACATGTCAATATTTACTACGAATATAAAGGGGCAAGCTTGGTTGTTAACCATATCAGCATTGTACTTTTATACCTAACCCTACTGCTAGCTTTTAGTATATCTTGTGTCCATGAATAGTCTAATACCATCTTGTCAGCACTGCCTTATTTGATCAACTTGTTCTGCTATGTCCTACAACTAAGATGGCATCATGTTGGGCTATGAGGATACTCTCAATAGTTACAAGAGTTGTTACGTCCTTTATCGCACTAGTACACAGCGATACAACCCAAGCACCTCTATTGTCAACCAGCAGTAACACCATGTGGTCTTGACGGAATTACTATGTTCCACCTGGGTTGAATAGCCAGACTGTTAAGGGTAGTTGATTCTAAGGGCAAGCGAATCGAACTAGGCTTAAATCTTTCTTCGTAAACGGAGATTGTCTAAGAAGGCTCGTAGGTAAAGATTTTTGTGTAATAACGTAAGATATTGATAAGATCTCTTCTCCGTTGCTTGATTATGGCTAAAGCTCGGAAGGCACTTCGATATTTATATCCCGCGTCTGAGTGTTCGCGGACTACAACAGGTTTACATATAAACAAGTATTTTCTTCCAAACCTTCGTCTCTTAATCTAAGAGCGAACCCGCATTGACCCTGAAACTTTCTCTTCCCCCACACAGCTAATGGTATGATCAGAGCTCCCGACGTCTTCGAGGGTGTGGACCCCCTTAGTCTGAGTTGTCATCCTTCTTTCGGCTGTTAAGATATGGCCGCCCCGTTTGGAACGTACCAATAACTTCTTAGAACTCCAAGGGGCCAACTTGGTCGTTGGCCGAATCTGCTTCGTGCAGTCTTATCCAGCTCTGCAGCTGGCTTTCAGGATGACTAGTATTCACGATCGGGTCAATACCTTCTCGTCTTCACTGCCTCTCCTTATCAACTTGTTCCGATAGGTTCATTGACCTTATAGGCATCACGGGGGCGTCAGCGTACTCTCGGTGTATATCGGAGTAGCCTACTTAAATCGCGCATTCATACTGGTCTAGGACTACCCGGGCTCTCTTGACTTCATCTGGGTGTAACTACCCGAGTTCTTGACCCAATCGCTTCGTTCCACTTCCCCGATGTAGCCAGAGAGGCCCTCTCTTATACCCTGCGGACAGCATCCGGTCGGACTGACGGCAACGACGTATACGGGGTTACGAGATGTGTTCCAATTTCTCATTTTTCTTAGTAAAAGAGCAACTGCAGAAGGTGCCAGAGTCGACTCCCAGGGCGAACGCCGGGGCCGCAGGGGGGTAATTGTCTGCGGAGGTTCAGATTTATACAGTTCCTTCTGAAAAGTCATGTAATCCTCTTGCGAGTCGTTTGTGCCTAACACGAGCTCCCTCCTCTCTGCGGTTTCTCCCGAATCGCTTTTTCCAAAGGTTACCCTCTCTTTACGGATCCCAAAAATAACAAAAAGAAAAATTAAATAAACAATCATAAAACCCCAACTTTTAACAATTTCGGCAATATATCAGTCCCTTCTTGAACTCTACTTGGTAGGGTGAAAAACCTAACGTGTTTATTTGGCCACGCTAGGAAAACCTTTTCCTTGTCATTCAACATCTGCCCACTTTGGCATATCCGGATTCTCCGTATGAAACGCCTCCACCAATTCCTGTGCATGTTCTAAGTGGTCTGGTGGTTCCCAAGTATTTTCATCTTCGGAACAGCCAGTCCACTTCACAAAGTACCGTAGCTCACGCCTTGGTCGGTTCCGACCTCCCACGCGGCGTGTATAAGAGATTATTTCACTCTTCACGATTCTTTCGATTTCCCATTCAAAATCTGAATCGATTTCTTCTGGCTCACGGTGAGTTTGTTCCCTTGCAGGTCGATTGGATGTTCGATAGGGTTCCAACAATGATACATGAAATATCGGATGGATCTTCCATCTTGGTGATATTTCTAGTTTGTAGGCACTTTCACCTCTTTTTTCCAATACCTTAAACGGGCCTTACAGCTTTGGGCTAAGCTTCTTCGAGGGTCGTTTGGTCTGAATGTTCTTTGCATTTAACATGACCAGGTCTCCGACCTTGATGTCTGGTTGCTGCTTAGCCTTGCGGTCATAATATTTGCTCATATTTTCCCGCGTTTGTTACAACGCTTCTCTGGCCTGTTGGTGTATTGTTTTCATCCAGTGTGCATATAGCTGGGCACCTGGATTTTGAGCTTCACGTTCCTTCATCTATTCTGTTTGTGGGTGGAATCCATAGTTAGCGTAGATGGGTGACATGCCATGTGCGTTCGTTGCCGAATTGTTATAGGCATGCTCGGTTAGTGGTAATAGCTGGTACCAGTCCGTTTGGTCGTAATTGACAAAGTTTCTGAGGTATCCTTCTAGCACTTGGTTGGTCCTCTCTGTTTGTCCATCAGTTTGCGGGTGGTATGCAGTTGACATCTTTCGTTTTATCCCCAAGGTTTTGCATAAGGATTCCTAGAATTCCCCTGAAAACTTTGCATCCATATCAGATACAATTTCCGCTGGAAGCCCATGTAGCTTCCCGACCTCCCTCAACAATACGTTCGCAACCTCCTTGGCAGTTGCATTACCCTCCAGACCTATGAAGTGAGCCATCTTTGTAAAGCAATCTACGACTACCATGATTTGTATTCTTCCTTGTGATTCTGGTAGTTGTGTGATGAAGTCGGTTGATATAGGTGACCAGGCAGCGAATGGAACTTCTAGAGGCTGCAGCAGACCGAACCGCGCATGTCGTGGAGATTTATTATGTTGACATTCGTCACATGACCGTACGTAGTCGTTAATCCACGCTGTCAGCCCTTTCCAATAAAAGTCTCTGGTGACAATTTCCAGAGTCTTCTCCTGTCCAAAGTGTCCAGCTATTTTAGAGTCGTGGCAACCTTTGGCTATAGTTGTCTGCAACTGTTCGTTGTCAGGAATATATAAGCGATCCTTATAGTATATCAGTCCTTCCGTAACTGGCCAGTGACTTGGTAATGGTTTGCCCTCATCAGTTAACGTTTCCAATTCTCGCTTGTGATCCTGCCAGTCTTCATCGTTCTGGCCTGCCTCTTTAATGGTTTTTAATAATGTCTGGTCATATTTCCTAATATCAACCTTTGACATTATAGCGTTAGACATTAGGAGTATCCCTTTGCCTAGTCTTGCTTAATGCTCTGTTTCATCAAGAAACTCATTGTCGGCCTGGTCCGCTTGCAAGTATGCAACCACTACCTGGGTTTTTGTTGCCGCTGATCGTCTGGGTGATACATCCGAGCTTCCAAATCCCCCTTTGCCCCTTGCAGTATCTGCTAGTCCAACCACTTGCATCGCTTCCACCATGTGTATGTTCTCAATGATCATTTATGCCATTCGGTCCCCTTTGCGAACCTGGCAAACTTGGTTTCCATGGTTCATTATGATAACCTTGACTTCTCCAGTGTAATCAGCGTCGATTACTCCTCCGCCAATGCTGATCCCAAATTTGGCGGCCATTCCACTGCGTGGTGTCAAGCGGGCGTATTTTCCTTTTGGTAATCCAACGGAAATTCCTGTTTCCACTAACCTTTGCCCTTTGGCCGGAATTATAAAGTCATCTAGTGCGTACAGGTAGTGTCCGGCTGCTAGTCTGGACCCTTTTGTAGGCATTGGTGCATTTGGAGACAGCAATTTTATTCTCAGGAAATCAGTCGATTCTGTGCCAATTATTCTTTCCTCACGTTCTGTGTGATTTAAATGTACCAGTGTGATATGGAAGTGTGAAGGCTTGAGTATTGACTGTTCGCTATGCGCAGCTCCCTCCTCGGGATGGTACTCCAGCCGTCAGCTTAGTGCTTCTGTCTTTCCGCCTCGCTTTCCCGGACGGTAGACAATGTTGAAATTGTAGTTCGCTAGTTGCTGAGCCCATTGTATTTGCCTTGGATTCCATACCTTGGTTGTAAGGAAGTTCTGTAGATTCTGTTGATCAGTCTAGACAGTCACTGGTCTTTCTGTTCCAACCAAGTATTGTTTCCACTCTTTAAATGCCTCCAGAATCGCAAATAGTTCTTTATCATTGATCTCATAATTTCGCTCAGCTGGGCTTAGCTTCCATGAGTGGAAAGCCACCGGGTGTAGTTTTTTGTCTTTAAACTGTGAGAGGACACAGCCTAGAGTAAAATCGCTCGCATCCGTTTCCACAATTGTTTCTCTGTCAGGGTAGAAATGACAGAGCATAGGGGCAGATATGAATCTTTTCTTAAGTTCCTCAAATGCCCCATCTTGTTCTGGCCCCCAGCCGAATTTTCTGGGGTCACCCTTCAAGGTTTCGGTTATTGGTTTGCAGATTTTGGAGAAATCCTTAATAAAACGTCAGTACAAATTGGCATAGCCAATGAATATTTGCACCTCCTTGACCGACCTTGGTGCCTTCCAATTTTTATGCTTTCGACCTTTCTTTCAATCATGGTGACTCAATCAATTGCCACAATATACCCCTAAAATTCCACTGTATCGACGTGAAAAACTGACTTGGTGGTCGATACCGCTAGATCATATTCCTCCAAGCAAGAGAGTACCTTCTTGACTAAGTTGATGTGTTCCTTCTCCGTCTTGGAGTATATTAGGATATCGTCTAAGTAGACCACCACACCATGATTTAGAAATTCCCGCAGAATTTTATGCATCATGGCCTGGAATGTGGCCGGCGCGTTTACCAGCCCGAATGGCATTACTTTGAATTCAGAGTTGCCATATCGTGTCCGGAATGCAGTTTACCACTCATCGCCTTCCTTTATCCTTAGGAGGTAAAAACCATCTTTTAAGTCGAGCTAATTGAATATTTGGGCCCCAGCCATACGGTCGCGGAGCTCACTCATTAGGGGTAGCGGGTATTTGTTGGCCACCATCAGCTTATTCAACTGTCGGTAGTCCACACATAGCCTCATTGAACCATCAGGTTTAGGGACAAACAAAATTGGAGCCTCAGCAGGAGACTTGCTCTCCACGATTTTCCCTTGATCCTGCATTTTTTACAGGTATTTGCTAAGCAAATCCAGCTAGTGGGCTGACATAGGATATATCGGGCCCCATGGTGGTACCGCGCCCGGTATCAAGTCAATGGCCTAGTCAAACGTTCTTCTGCCGGCTAGTTTTTCTGCCGTTTCTGCGGCAAAAACCCTCTTGTATGCATGGTATTCCTGAGTTATTTGCAGAATTTCTTTTGCCTCTGGAGTGGGTGCTATTTCGTTCCTTCCAATATATCGTGCTTCAGGGTCGTATGCCACAGTTTCGTCCCATTCAAATGTCAAGTCTATGCCTTCATCATTAACATGACTTTGGCATTTCTCGTCTTTAAATATCCATTTTTGCGCATCCTCAATGTGTGTTATGGGATGTTCTGTATGCCACCATCCAAATCGGATGATTAGGTCATATTTGCCAGCATTGGCAATTTCACAAGAAATGTGAGATCGGTGTGCATTGCTTCCGATCTCTAAGAGAATAGGCTGTGTGTAGTGTTTTCCCTCATTTGCTGCTGTGGTTCCTTCAAAGGTGTAAATGTCCAAGCTATTTGTGCGGGTGTGGTATGGTAAGCGATGTTTATTAACCAGTTCTTGGTTAATTAGGAATATATTAGACCCTGAGTCTAATAAAACACGGATCGGCATCCGTTCTTTATTTGCTTCGATGGTTGCCCTGCCTTCTGGGCATGAATAATAAGGCGGGGCAGGTGCAGCGGTTTTATTTCTTTTATTAGGGCCGCTAGGGCCGTGTGCAGGTCGTTTGTATGACATTTTCGTTGTTGTGGTAACTTAGGGTATTTGTTACCATGCCCGCACGGTTTCGGCTATTTAAGCCTCCTCAGACAAACTAAAATCTCGGTCTTTGCTGTCCTGGGCAGCCCACTACTAGCGGTGTTTACCCCTTGCCGAAGGGTTCCCATACACCTGCCATTTGCCCTTCTCAGCCAACGCTTTTGTCTCTACTTGAGCCGCACTCGTATCGTTTTGACTATATCAGCGTATTTGGGCTCCGGGGATTCCTCAGGCATCGCGTCGTTTACCCTATGAGTCTATCGTGCCAATCCTGTCCACAAAGCCGGAGTCCAGGTTCGGGACGGATTTACCCCGCTCCATTTAGCGTGTGAACTAGGTGGCCGTAGTTACACATTCTCTTGCACTTCATTTTTCTTGATGTCCGGGATCCTGTTCCGTTTCTCCAACTATTCCGTTGTCCAGCCGACCTGTAATATATTTTGTTCCTGGAAGGCTTCTCACAATCCAGGCTAGACTAATTTCCCCTGGTCATTCTTAAGAAGTTCCTAGTCAGCGCTGGTCAGTCCACTCTTCCTTGGATCTCTTGTAAGGATTTAGGGCTTTATAAGGATGCGGGATTAGTTGACTGTCTTCTGTACTGAGGTCCGATATACATCAAATGTGGCGCTCCGCTTTCTTCTTTTTGAGTTTTAGGTTCCCAGAGTTAGTCCCGGACTACCACGAGCCGCCGTCCAAGTTAATCGCTTCTTGCTCGCCTGTCATTCTTAGATCTGCGATACTACCGTAGGTCTGGATTGCTTTTCGTGACTCTCGCTTTGGTTTTGAGTTTCCCACGGAGAAGCGCGGAATACCTGCTAGTAGGACCTTGCAGAGGTCGAGCTCTCTTGTTGATTTCTGTTTCGGGAAGGGGTCCATAACTGAGTACCCAGTCGCCGCCACTGCTGCTGCCTGATAACCTACTTTTAGGTTTCATCCATGTCGTATAGTTCCCAAATTCTGGGCTGGTTGACTCCGTTTACCCTAGTCGTAGGTTCTGGTTGCCCCTTTGTTATCTGGGGTCGTCGATATTGGGGTTTGAAATTTCCCCGTTTCTGCCCTATAACCGATACTGGGGCCTCTTTCTGGCACAACTTCCAAGTATGGTTGGCCAACATGCAGCGGGTGCATTGGTTGGCTTTCTTTCATTCTTCAATTTTGTCCTTAGGGATTACTTTATGAGCTTCGATCCAATTTGTATGCTCAACTTTTCCTTCAGCGGGGCCTTGTTTCCCTTTTTCCGCTTATTTTTTCAATTTGTAGGCGGCCTTTTCTGCTGCCGTATAGGTTTTCCGTTTTTTATTCCCTGCAGTGATCTTGCTAGATTTGGATTCCTCCTCCTGTTTTCTTTTCTGGGAGTTACTTTTTCCCTGATCATTTTTTCTGAATAGCCCTTGCTGTTCCTTGAACGATTCTTCCGCTTTGGTGACCCTGCGGACTGCCTTGATCCATTCGCTATCTAAGTCATGATGTTCATGTGATAGCTTACGCATGGCCTCGATCGGAAGTTGCCGCTGAATGATCGTTCTCTAAGCGATGCCGGATATTTCGGCCTCAATGTTGTAGTTTTCCAAGGTAAGCAGATACTTCTCAGTGTCCCCAGTATACCTAACCTTTTCCATTTCGGCTAAGGCTTTTTGTGCCTTGTGCAATACCGAGAATCGTTCTCTAACTTCGGCCTGGAAAGTGACCTAGAAATCATAACCCACATGTTTGGGGAACCCGAGGTCCCCAGTCATTTTCTTTCGATATGTTATTGAGAAAAGGGCCACCTCGGTCCCTTCCATTCTCCCTAACGCATACTTGATGCGTTCTTCATCATTTTCCCATTGCCATGGGTTTCTCCACAAGTAGTCCTCGCAATTTAGTAGCCATACTCTCACATCCTGAGTAGGTTTGTTTTCGAATTTGAATTGTGGATCCGCTTGTCGGCGGTTTGTTCTGGAGAGGGCTTGCCCTAGTTGGTCGACTCATGCGTCCGCTACGGATTCGAACTTACGGTTAGGCAAAGGTCTTCGTGATGGCTCACCACCCCGTCGTGAGGGACCGCCTCCGTCTTCCGACCTAGGGTCATCATCTCCTGGGTTGGGTGCATTTGCTGGGAGTGGTGGTGGTTCTTTTCCACCATTTCCGTTTCCATCCCCACAATCCACGGCCTTTCCCTTGTCTCTTCTCGGAATGAACCTGAACTCATCTCCGCCGTCCACTGTGGTTGGTTTTTCCAATCCTGGATTTTTCACCGGCTGTGGTGCCACTATTTCCCACACACTTAGTGGGTTCCTCGCAACTTGTAGTTGCACCAGGGTTTCATTCATCCGAGTCAACATTCGATTTAGTTGTTCAGATGCAGCATTATGCCTGATCACATAGGCATCTCTTTCTGACCGCTCCTGTTCCAGGCGTTGGTGCAGTTCTCGTAACTCCTCTCTGGTCAGCTCATGTTCTTTTTGTGCAGCTACTTGTCTTTGGAGGAGTTCTGCCTTTTGCCTAGCTAAAGCCTGTTCTAGCTGGCGGTATCGATCCAGCGACTCTTGTCCTGTTGTGCCAATGATAGCATGAAGTTGGGTACCCACCGTTTCATGATGTGCAGCCCGTTCTTCCTACGCCGGCAACTTTGCCTCCAATCGTTTGGTGGTTGCATCTTGCAGTGCAGCAGTTTCGGTTGCTAACATTTCAAGTCCTGAATTGACTTGTTTCAATTCTTCGCCAATGATCTGTTCCCCACGGGTTTTCCGTTGGGCATGGTGCTGGAGTTGGTTTGCCTGATCCTGAGTTTGATCATATAGTTCTCCGTAGGCCAGATGTTGCATATCAACTGATTCCTGAAGGGTACGGTCGAAGTAGCTCATTGCCTGGCCTATACGTTCTGCTAATCTTTCCATAGCTGGATTTCTGGCTTCGGGAGGACGGGGAGTGCTTGAACGAGTTCCAGGGGCCGATTACCTGACTCACTTGGCTGTGAAAGGTGGTGGAGTGCCAAAGGTGACCTGCAGCGCCCAGGTGCATGATCGCTTCCATCTAGAGATACTTCCTCTATGTCCGACATGGCTTTGTCCGTGTCGACAGTCAATTGTCGGGCCATCTCGTTCTTATTGGGACTCTGGATGTTTTCCTAGTCTCCAAAGAGATGGGGTGAAGGAGGGGGAGGTAAAGCTGAAAGTACTGGAGGTTTCTTCTTCTTCAGTATCGTAGTCTTGGAACGGTTTCCACAGGAAGGTGGGACCGTAAAAGTGTTCGTAGATTTCTTGGAAATCTGATTCGGTAGGGATGAGTAAGGGGTCGGTGAACCAGGAGGGTTCCTGAGGTATATAGTATTGGATCTCCGAGAGGGAGTTTTCCAGTATTTCTTCGAATGAGGAGATGTATTTTGAGGGACGAGGTTCGAGAAGAAGCTCGTCGAGGAGGGTGGAATCAGCTATGAGCTTGTGTGATTCCAGAGGCATGACTTGGAGATGTCCAAATGTCATGTAGTGAGCCTTGGTAACAAGGAGAAATATCAATATACTGTCAAGGGTAGTTGATTCTATGGGCAAGCGAATCGAACTAGGCTTAAATCTTTCTTCATAAAAGGAGATTGTCTAAGAAGGCTCGTAGGTAAAGATTTTTGTGTAATAACGTATGATATTGCTAAGATCTCTTCTCCGTTGCTTGATAATGGCTAAAGCTCAGGAGGCACTACGATATTTATATCCCGCGTCTGAGTATTTGCGGACTACAACAGGTTTACATATAAACAAGTATTTTCTTCCAAACCTTCGTCTCTTAATCCAAGAGCGAACCCGCTTTGACCCTGAAACTTTCTCTTCTCCCACACAGCTAATGGTATGATGAGCGTTCCCGACGTTTCCGAGGGTGTGGACCCCCTTAGTCTGAGTTGTCATCCTTCTTCCGGCTGTTAAGATATGGCCCCCCCATTTGGAACGTACCAATAACTTCTTAGAACTCCAAGGGGCCAGCTTGGTCGTTGCCCGGATCTTCTTCGTGCCGTCTTATCCGGCTATGCAGCTGGCTTTCAGGATGACTAGTATTCACGATCGGGCCAATACCTTCTCGTCTTCACTGCCTCTCCTTATCAACTTGTCCCGATAGATTTATTGACCATATAGGCATCACGGGGGTGTCTGCATACTCTCAGTGTATATCAGAGTAGCCTACTTTAATCGCGCATTCATACTTATCTAGGTCTACCCGGGCTCAGATGACTTCTTCTGGGTTTAACTCCTCGGGTTCTTGACCGAATCGCTTCGTTCCACTTCCCACATGTAGCCAGAGAGGCCCTCTCATATACCCGGCGGACAGCATCCAGTCCGACGGACGGCGACGATGTATACTGGGTTACGAGATGTGTTCCAATTTCTCGTTTTTCTTAGTAAATGAGCAACTGCACAAGGTACCAGTGTCGAATCCCTGGGTGAACGCCGGGGCCGCAGGGGCGTAATTGCCTGTGGAGGTTCAGATTCATGCAGTTTCTTCTGAAAAGTCATGTAATCCTCTTGGGAGTCGTTTGTGCCTAACACAGACACGCCCAGCTCTATAATATGCAGACAGAATCGGGTCTGAAAGATGGCTAGGATGTATTTGGTATTACAAGAGTTGGCCCAATAACTCAGTTTTTAGTCGCAGTTAGCAATTGCACAAGACCCTTGTATTGAAATTCAGGACGAATGCTAGACTGTGAGGCTAGTGATTCTATTGTTGAGATTTAGACCTTAGTTTTAGTAGTCTTAGAGTTGTTACTGGAAATCTTGTATGCATAATATGAGCTCCCTCCTTCTAGGTTTTGTCTTATAGACGCATGGGTCTTGATCCTCCTCTTTCTTATCTATGATTTTAATATGGAAAATTTCTATTTTACAAGATTTATATATAACCAAATCGCTTAAAGTAAAAAAGCTGACAAGTTTCTGGGGCCTTTTTAGGAAAAGCTTTTCCATATTTATTCAATGACTGCTTGCTGTGGCATTTCAAGACTATGCTATTGAAATTCTGACATCAATTTTCCACATGCACTAAATTCTCACATGGTACCTTAGTCTTGGTGTCCTCTGAACACCTGGTCCACATTTCAAAATATCTTACTTTGAGCCTTTGTCGATTACAACCTCGAACACAACGGGTCTCGGGGATTATTTCTATCTTCACCATTCTTTTGATCTCAAATGCAAGATCAGAATCAATATCTTCAGGCTTGTATAGGCGTTGCTCTCAGCCTGGCCTGTTGAATACCCGATAGGGCTTCAATAATGATACATTAGGTAGTAGATGGATCTTCCATCTAGGGAATATTTAAGTTTTGTAGGACTTTGGTCCCCTTTTTTGCAAAAGCTTAAACATGCCGGGAGTGCTTTAGACTAACAGGCTATAAAGGTCACTTACTGCTTATACCTTTTGCATTGATCATGCACTTGGTCTACAACTTTGATATCACATTATTGTGTATCCTTGCAGTTATAATATTTACTCATATTATTCAGTTTCTGCTCTATTCCTTCCTGGCCCTGTTCAGGTTTTGTTTGCATCCAGTGCGCATATATTTTATAAGTTAACAAATACCCTATAATACTAATAGGGTAACTTACCAAATAGTTGGCTGAGGAAAATGTATTTACTAAACTTAAAGAGCAAGTTGGTTAACACCTCCTAATGATCTAGGAAAAATATGAGTTGAAAACAGCATTCCGCACCAGCAATTACCACTTTGAGTACAAAGTAATACCATTTGGACTAACATACACACCTGCCACATTTCGAGCCATGATGAACAAAATTATGCATGAATCTTTAGATCAAGAGGTGGTGGTATACCTTTACTACATCCTCTTTTACTCTAAAACGGAGGGGAAACACCTTGCTTAGGTCCAAAAGGATTTTATGTCCTTTGGAGGAAAATGATCTAGTGGTATCAACTCCCAAGTCAGTGTTTTCATGAGGACACGGTAGACCTTAGAGACATATTGTGGCAATCGACAGAGTAACATTCAGTGAAAGGAAAGTGGAATCGATTAAGAATTGGAAGGCAGCAAGTTCTGTGAAGGAGGTGGAAATATTCATTGGCTTTGCCAATTTTTACATGCAGTTCAGTAAATGTTTCTCTAAAATCTGCAAACATATTACTGAAAACGTGGAAAGCAGACCCCAGGAACTTAAGCTAGAAGCCAGAACAAGAAACATGGTTTGGGGAACTTAAACGAATGTTCATTGCGGGCCCAATACACAGTCATTTTTACCCAGACCAGGAAACCAGAGCGGACACCGATGCAATAACCTTCCTTTAGGGTGTGAAATTTTACAGTTCAAGGACAAAAAACTGCATCCTGTAGCGTTCCACAAACTGAAAATGAGGCCAGCTGAACGAAACTATCAGATCTAGGATTAAGGAACCCAGAGCCATACTGGAAGTATGTAACGACTGGAAGCAGTAGCTGTTGGTACAGCAAAACCAGTAACAGTCTATACTGATCACCAGAAATTGCAGAATTACCTTAAAACTAAGATGTGGAATCCAGAAGAGATACAGAGGGCTCTGACAATAGCGGATTCAAATTTCCAGATGTCGGTCTGCACGGAGAATGTTGTGGAAAGCGGTATCCATTCAGCCAATGCCCAAAGGAATGTCCTCTAGTCGGAGCTGTTAATAGCATACAGTGAATACTCAAGCCTTCTTACTTCCAAATCACATAGGGGCATGGGAACCAACCCCAAAGGCTAGAAAAATTAACTGGCCCAGAGACTACAGGTCCTTGCAAATCAAAATTGCATTCCTGAGAAGCACGAAGACCTTTCAAGTATCGCGACTTGCTGCTGGACATGACCTGTATGCACAAAAAGAATTCCTAATCCCAGCCCAACAACTGCTAGTAGAAACAGAAATTGCAGTTGGATTAGTACAGGAAACCTACAGATGGTTATCACCGCAAAGTGGAATGGCAGCCAAATATGGAATCATTATTGAGAGAGCTGTAATTGATACTGATTACATTGTAGAACTCCAGGTTATTGTAATAAACCATTGAATGCGAGATTGTCAAGTCCAAAAAGGGGCATGGATGCACCCCATAATCCTTGGCAACTTAAACACATCAGAGGCAAAGGAAGTTGAAGAACTTGAAAATACTTCAAGAGGAAAAAGCGCAATCGGAAGCACCGATGTGTCACCAAGACGATCCACTGCCACACAGACCAAGGTAGTAGTCGCCTACCTGCAAGATGACAAATATGAGAATGAGTATCTTGATGAAATAGACCATCAAGCTAAACAGCACAAAGGGATGTCCAGATGTTTAATGCGATAATAGATAAGGTCGATATGAGCTAATACAACTAGGCATTATTAATAATAATTAAAAAAGCATGCTAGAGGGATTAAGAGTATCAAGGACATAAGCAGGAATTGGGAGCGATGCGAAACGAAGGCTAACTATTGTTAAATCAGTAGGCTATGATAGATAGGTTAATCTAATTCAAGAATTGGTTTTATATTCTGTAAACTTGGAGCTGCATCCAACCAGAGCTAAAGCATTCTATGACTCTAGAGTAGAATGAGAGTTTGGGAAGGCAATTACACTGGAAATAGTTACTGGAGATTTTTATAGGATAGGACTGACAGCCAGGATAAAAGACTACATATGGTCCTATGATGAGTATAAACATAATAAATAATCAATACATGAGTAGCTTGGTCTGCTGCAGCCCTAGGAAGTTCTGTTTACAGTCTCGTCATCCATATCTACTGGCTTTATCACACAACGAGGTGAATCAGAAGATAGAATATAGATTATGGACGTTGGATATTGGTTCACAAAAATGGCTCACTTCATTGGACAAGAAAACAATGCACAGGCAAACCAAGTGGTTATTGTATTCTTGAAGGAAGTGTGAAAGTGATATCGACTGTCTAAAGATATCATATCAGATATTGATATTGATACAATATTTTAAGGCGAATTAAGGGAATCTTTGTACCAAAGCTTGAGGATAAAGCGAAACCTGTGAACAGCTTCCCACCCACTGACGGATAGGCAAACAGAAATAACCAATTAAGTGCAGGAAGGATACCTAAGAAACTTTGTCAATTACGATCAGACAGCTTAGTGCGAGTTGCTCCTCCTAACTGAACCTGCCTACAACAACTGGGTAACCAATCCATATGGGATGTCACTATTTTAACCAAGCTATGGATTCCACCTACAAACAGAATAGAGGAAGGAACCCGAAGCCCAAAATCCTGCTCTTAAGTTATACGGGCACAGGATGCAAACTCTACAGTAACAGGCCAGAGAAGCATTGTAACTAACGCAAGAGAATATGAGCAAGTATTATAACCATAAGGCCAAGCAACAACCTTTTATGAGCCTGTATAAGTTAAAAGCTGACTATTGGGCACCAACTACAAAGCATCTATTTTTGCTTAACCAGCTAGCTAGTCATAAAAAGTATATGTACAGTAGCTCTGAACATATTTTAGAACCCGGTATGACCACTCTGGCGTGTTTTATGTCCCAAAAACCAAAGAATTTACAAATAAACCTTTTACCATCAAAAATAACTTTATCTGCTAGTACATATATAGAATGAGAAATCATATGTAATATAGTACTCATTGTTGTATTATAATTGTTTGAAGTTGGATGTAGCTTGTGTAGCCATATTGTCTTGCTTATATAATATCATTAGTATACTTCAAGATGTAAATTTTTGAAAATTATCTTTCTATAGTTTAGTAATATTGATAGTACATAAGTGTTTATTTATATTGTACATATGGGTGCATTTCTGCGAATAGAGGTAAACTTACATTTTTTCCTATTTTGAGTTGAGGGCACTTTTAGTTTGCATAGCAACCAGAAGAATTTCGAGAAAACACCAAAACCCTTTTTTCACAAATAAAAATTGAAATAACTCCACAATTCCTAGCCCAAAACAAGCAAGAATATAATATTCTAAATCTTAATTTCTATATCTTTGGTTCTATGCAGAAATAATTGCCGTTTTTACAAGTTATATATTCAAGTAGGGCATAATTATTAGGGCTTATGAAAAACCAGTTAGAAAATAAGATTATTATTATATTAATTAGAGTTTTATAAAGCTTCTAACTATTATCAAGAGGTTTCCGCTTGTTTTTAGAACCAGGAGGACGCCCACGTGGCTGTTTTCCAGGAATGATCACGGGAGGGAGAACTGCATTCACTGGATTAGACAAAGTATTCACAGCTTGAAGTTGATTAACAAAATCAGTAACTATTCAGGTAGAAAGATTATAGATTAACAATTCCATAGAGATTAACACTTACAATTTTCTAGAACTGACAGATCAACAGGGTTGCTGATGACGGCTTTCGCTCCTTTAGCAATTCTAGCATGTGCATTTTTCTTTTGTTGTGCAAAGGAAATAAAAGCTTCGTCAGGCTTTGAATAGTACCATTCATCGCGATAGTCTAATAGAACATAAGTGGAGAATTTCTGCCAAAGGTCATGCCGTTTGTATAAATTTAATCCAATATCTGGAAGTCCTACTGGTATGATATTTCCGAATGAATCCAGATCAAAACTGGGTTTGCGGAGATCAAAGGACATCCAGTCATCAGCTGGTAATCTTCTTACTTCAACTACTCCAGGGCAGGAAGCTCGAAATCTGAAAAAGTGGTAACTTTGAATTCCTTTAAGTGCTTTTAAAAAAGGATTCAATACTAACTCCCAGTTATAAAACATTGTTTCTGGTAGATCATCAAAACAGCAAATTGCCTTAATCATTCCAGATTTGTCGGTATTGTCGACCAAGGTTGCATACAACGCTGGAGTCCAGACATCACTTCGGTTGGCTTGCTGTTTAACAGTCCCAAAGTCACGGTATACACTATTTTTGAGTATGTCCTTTAATTTGAAATCTGAGAATAACTTCTTCCTGTTCCTGTATTGCTACTAGCCAACTGAGATACCAAAGCATTGCTTTATTCTTGTTTTGGCCTCCACAGTTGTCAGCCCAAAGATGAACTATTGGTTGAAGGTCGGACATAGCAGTAAGAAAGCAATGTAGGATCAATATAACCTGATTTGCTCCTTTTCCCTGTTGTGCTTCTATAAACATAACGTGATATTACTGATCAATTGCATCATCGACAATTCCAAATACATGAAGCTTAAACGGGCACCATTAGTACCACTGGGATAGCTGTTGTGGTACTTTGAGAATTTCAACAACTAGCTGAAAGTTAAAAGAGATGCACCTGCGGTCTGCATAGTCTTCCTTGGAAGCTTGAATATCAGATTAATAAGCAGCTCAACATGCAAGGAACTTCTTGTGATGACACTCCAGCTCTTCTCCCTACTCTGCTGCCTTAACGGAAATGCACTATAGGCCTTAGATGGTTCCTCCAAGTCAGAAGTGTCTGATAGCCTTGGTAGTCAATGGTTTTTTAGTATAGTACACTCATCGCATACGTTTTTTGAAGGTTTACGAATCCTCATAAGGTGTAGGATTGGATCTGATTTCCAGGTCCTATAAATCTTCGAAAAAGATATCGAATCAGTTGTTAGATCGTGGCATTTCAAAGCTAGGTATTGCTGATATATCGCTCGATATGAAAGATGTTATGGCAGGTAAATAATTGTTTCTAACTGCATATATCTCGTTATTGCCCCTCCAGTTAATCTCCACTTATAGGCTCTAGTTGCGATAACTTCTCCTTCCTCCTCCTTAAGCTTTAGAAGGAATGTAACCAATGTTTTCAGTAATTGCATCTGCAATCTTATTATGAGGCACATGTTTGACGTTGCTATGCTTCTTTGGAATAGGGATTTGAGATTGCAGCAAATCATGAATTAAAGCATAGAGCGTTCCGCATGATATATTCCAGAATATTCTGAATACATTTTGACAAACTGTGTTAACAAAGGGCAGTAGATACTGGATTTGCCACCGCATATGCTTGCGTGGATGTGTACTGGCGTGCTGGATATGAGTGCCTTGTAAGACTTGCAAGTTATTTGTTAACCAAGGTGATAGTAGGTAAGTTATAATAATTTTCTTCTGGTATTTTGAAACTCCATTATGGTATGAAAGCCATTAACTCTATACTTCAGGATCTGACTTCTCGATAGATTGCGGAAAGTAGGAATAGCAGTTTAGAAACACTTGTAAGCGTTTAGTGGAAGCTTCAGCTGGCTCTTGGGACTTATCAACTATTTCAGAATGTATTCTTAGTCCAATGCGGCTCTCTCGCAAGTCACACTACTTCGATTCTAAACTTCCTAGTTTTCTCTGAACAACTATCTTCACTATCATCATCTTGAAAATCTGAAGCCCATGGATTATCACCCAAATCGGATTGTGATTCTAGATTGCTTAGAGTTTGATCAGCATTCAAACTACTGTCATCTGAGTCTGTCACAATATCTTTGTTGATAATATGTAAAGTAGTAATATTCATGATCGACGAATTGTATTGTCTAAGGATTTGATTACAACGGATTTGAAGGAGCAAAGATTTAATGATAATCTTGTACTTGCTAATTATTTCAGAGCATTATGCTATCATCCAATTTTTAAGGAAAA
The DNA here is from genome assembly GCA_003316355.1 of Tuber calosporum. Lineage (NCBI taxonomy): Eukaryota > Fungi > Ascomycota > Pezizomycetes > Pezizales > Tuberaceae > Tuber > Tuber calosporum. The sequence continues at coordinate 72,152 of QFET01004770.1, forward strand.
TATCCCTACATTGACCCTAATATGAAGCCTAACTGAACTAGTGTTTACCCTAATAACTGCCAAGTTTTGTTGTATAGCAATACTTGGTATTGTTTTATAATGTCTGTAAAATTTTATAAAGTTCCTCACTTATCAGACTATCTTCAATAACAACAAATTCTACTCTTAATAATATTTGAAATATTGATAATATATAGACCTTTATTGTGGCTATATTTCTATGAAATAAAAGGTTTTTAACATAATTTTTAAAATGATACTGGAACATCCATTTCTAAGTCAATTTTAAATTTAAATATATTTCAATAAGGCCATAGGATACTCTATCATATACTCAATCCTGAGAACTATAAAGCCAGGTTTGTCATGATTATAAAGTTTACTAGTTTTCGCTGAAATGCACCCATATTTAATAAGAATTATCTTTATCTTCTCAGAAAATCTTTTTATTTAATTCATATATTCTCTGTTACGTACAGGAATCTGCATGCAGCACAGGCTATGGCAAAGTTGAAACGTTAATCTTAAACAAACAAACAAAGGCTAATTCCAATCATCTCTCCCATTTATTGACAATACCGTCACTGCTCACACAAAGGAGATTAATCTTGAAAAGAAAGAAAATAACCAAATTCCAAACATAGTAAGGAAAATCATAATAACATGAAAGAATAACGTCAGTATAGTGAAGGGCAGCAGAGCTGTCCTAGGGTGAGGGTGACCTAGTGGCCGCTATGGATGGGTGGAAGCCAGTTGCAGACTCCAGAATGTAGGCACGCAGTGCCTGTAGTAGGTCTTCCAAAGACCAGATAGGGGAGCCAGTGCCAAGAACACCAATGCCAGGAAGGTGGCTGAGGCAGATAGAGGCCTTAACAGTACATTGAAGGAGAGCATGGACTATGGTCTCTTTATCCTCCTCACAGTATGGGCAGAGGGGGAGGGGATCAGGGTCATCCCAAGAGGAGTGGGCAGCCAGGTAGCTTTTGCCTGACCTCATTTGGTGTATTCTGCCTGCAGCTTTTATCTTCTCAAAAATATATTTCTAAATTATTATAGCTTTTCAAACTTTATAATCCCTTTAACCTTATTAGTTAGAAGTAACTGTAGCACAAATCAGCAAAGTATTTCCTCAGCTAATTTTACGATTGGGGCTAAAATTAGTAAAGAGTATTTGATATATGGAGCACATATAGCCCTTATACCTCAGACCATATTCAATCTACTTGACTTTATACAATCCTATAATCTACCCAGGTTGAGCAATCTCAATCTATTAATTCTATAAGAACTAAACAGGCTAGTATGAGAGATTTCTTCATATCTATCAGTATACCAAACAATATTATGCAAACTATAACTAGCATATAAGTATATAAAGAGCAGTCAGAGTTGGAACATAGAGTGAAGGAATAACAAGAAAGTGTGAGAATGTAGGTTTCTATATTGAAAGGGGTAGAAATAGGTAATTTGCCTAAAAGAAATGGTTGACTACTAGGGTATAAGCAAAAGAATTCATTCAAAACTATATAGTTTAAAGTTATTAGTGAATTTGAAATTATAGCTGTAAAGCAGATTGGCTAAATAGAACTTTGATAGTTATAGAAATATTTTAAAGTATTTTTTAAGGGTGTAGTATTTCTGTGAAGATATAGGTAAACTAAAACTGATTGTATCTCAAACCCTTTTGTTTTGATAAACTTTGTTGTAATGCATTTTCCAGGAATTTTCAAAAAAGTGCTACATCGTCAGGTTTTAACTTATACATGCTCAAATCAAGGTTGGGGATAAGGTTATGTTAAGGGTAGCCGATTCTAAGGTCAAGCGAATCAGGCTAGGCTCAAGAAATCAAATCGTAGACGGAGATTGTCTAGGAAGGCTCAGGATTTCAAGGTAGAACGTATGATATTGATAAGATCTCTTCTCCGTTGCTTGATGATGGCTAAAGCTCGGGAGGCACTTCGATATTTATATCCCGCGTCTGAGTGTTCGCGGACTACATCCGTTCTTTATACAACCAAGTATCTACTAACAATTTTCACAACAAAATCCAGCAGCGAACCCCATTTGACCCTGAAAGTTTTTTCCCCCCGCACAGCTAATGGCGTGATCAGAGCTCTTCTATCTCGGAGGGTGTTCACACCTTCTCGGTAAGAGATAACAGCTGTCGTCCTGCTGTTCAAACTATGGCCATCCAGTTTGGAACTTGCCAATAGTTTCTTAGAACACCAAGGGGCCAACTTGGTTATCGACCAATACGGCTTCGTTCCGGTTCACCCGGTCTTGCCGCTGGCTTTCAGGATGAATAGTCTTTGACGATCGGTCCAATACTAATTCGTGCTGGACTGCCTCTCCTTATCGACATCTTCCGATAGGCTTGCTTGCCTATAATAGGCATTCATTTGGGGTTCAGTACTATTCTCTACGGAATAGCCCGAATACCACTCCCTCCTAGGCTTCCGGACGTTGTTTTTGGTCTCTTGACTTCAGTGGGAGGTAACTCCGCGTGTTCTTGGCGAAATCGCTTGGTTCTTTTTCCCTGACGTAGCCAGAGGTGCCCTCTTATATACCCTGCGGACAGGATCCGGTCGGACGGACGGCGACGACGTATACG
>QFET01004771.1:0-22016 GCA_003316355.1 Tuber calosporum
GAAGTTGACTGTCGGATTCTTCTATCAAGTGCTCAGGAAAACTATTGGACTTGGAGTAGGCGCAATAGTAGTGAGCAAGTGTCTTGATAGACTGAATCATATATCGTTGCCGGTTGCGCGATATAGATAGTCGAACCTTAACAACAGTCCCTGTACTTGGTTCAAAGTTTATAATGAGGTCTAGGTTGCTAGTCATGTGTGAGCCTGCGCCTGTATCGATTACCCAGTTGTATGGGTGAGCAGTCTTTAGCATAGAGATGAGGGATGTGAATGTACTGACCGGTTCAGAGATTTCTTCTTTGCTGAACTAACTGCTTTCTTTTGCTTCTTATTCTGGTTGTCGCCCTTGAGTTAGTTGCACTCGTTCCAGGTATGTCCTTCAGTGCGTGCAGTGGGGTAATGATTTTTGCAGAAGGTACATTACTTGGATATGGCTGCAGTGTTACGGCGTAGCCAATTGAGTACTGTTGAATTGACTAGGCCATGCTCGTATGGAGTAAAGCGGAGAACTGTCAGGAAAGCACGGTAAAAGGTATGATAAAATGTTAAGGTTCTTGAAGGCTAATAACTGAATTGAATACCAGAATATATTGTTAAGGTCTCTTCTCCGTTGCTTGATGATCCCTTAACTATGGGGGGGATTTTTTTTTTTTTTGATTATCTCATATATTCGCTGTTAACGTACAGGACCCTGTATGGAGCGCTAGCTATGACATAAACGAAACGTTAATTCCAAACGTGCAAAACAAAAGAAATAACCGCAGAATTTCTCCCCTAGTGATGACTATACCGTCACCGCGCCCAGCAATGGCGAGTAATTCAGAAAGTATAGAATGAAATGATATCAAAAGAAATCATAACCGAAAGGAAAGATATAGCAGGAAAGTCAAACCACTCAGTCTGAGTCATAGTCGGAGGAGGAGGTGGCAGCAGTAGCAAAAACCGCTGGCATGGTGAGTGGGAAGTTTGTGCAAGTAGCGCGGATGTATGAGGCAAGACCAAGGATCATGTCCAGGTCGGCCCAAAGTGGAGAGCCATGGTCTATCGTAGACAGGTTCGGAAGGTAAAGCTGGCGTTCTCGGGACTTGGAGGGGCAGTGGAGAATTGCATGCTGGAAAGTTTCGTCCTCTGGATCGCAGGAAGGGCAGGTGGGAGAGCGATCTGCATCGTTCCATGAGGGTTGCACAGCAAGATAGCTCTCGCTAGTGCGCATTTGGTGGATTCGCCCAGCTGTGAAGCGGTCGAGGCGCATGAAGGCATGTGGGTGTAGGGACGGCTTGTCCTGGTAGTTTGGAGGGGTTGGGGACAAGAGTGTCCAATCAGTGAGGAGGTCCTTTCTGCACTCCTCCTTCATCAATTTGTAGCAGACCGCACCTGGGATCGGAGGAGGGGGGGCTAAAACAGTGCCTAGTAGGAGGTTTGAGTTTATCTGTGGGAGTTTGAACCCGTCCGGTGCCACCTTGACCAAGAGGTAGCACATTCCATCGATTGGGAGGTGAGAGCAGAAGGCGGGTATGGGCCTTGTTTAGTTTCAGCGAAGGGGGATGTAGTTGGCCCTAAGGCCACGAAGGACGTGGCGGGAGGAGTCCCCTGCCCTAAATTTGGAGTAGGATAGATATGATAGGGGCAGCCGGGCTGCGGCTGGGTTGAACTCGGGAGGGGTGCAGGCCAACCGTAGTGCTGTCATCCTGCGGCGATGGGGGAGGAGCCAGTTGATAGGGGGGAGGCAAGCCTTACAGGGAAGGATAGATACAGGAGTCGATGAGACACAGTTAGTGACCCATCGTTGGACCTTGCTCCAAAAGTCCTCTATCTTCTCCATCATCGTAGCGTTGGGGATGAGGAGGTCCGCTCCGTAAGTAAGGATTGGTAGCAGCAGGCCCATGGCCAGTCTGCGGTTCAGGTAGGGGACTATGCCTATGCCAGGAGGAGAGAGTTGCCTGATGAGGCCAAAGGCCCCCTGAGCGAGAGCTAGCCTCTTGAGGAAGTGGGTGGAGGTTTCCATTGAAGGTGAGAACCAGTATCCTAGCCATCGGGCTATGGAAGAGGGGTGGAAGAAACTCCCATCGAGAGAGACCGGTGCCAGTGAGGGGGGAGAGCGATCCCTTGGAGTTCTCTAGTGGAAGAGTTCGGTTTTGGGGATGGAGAAGGAGACTCCAAGTGCGGTGGCCTTCCTGCAGAGGCGGGTGTAGTAGTGTTGAAGAAGCTGTGTATTCCTCCGGTATGACCCAGACCCAACAGTGACAGTAAAATCATTAACATAAGAAAACATAATCCCCTTTGGGATAGACAAGTGCAGGGAAGAAACATAAATTAAAAATAACAAAGGAGAGATAGGAGAGCCCTGGGGGCACCCACTTGAACAGGCAAGAAAATATTAGGGGAGCCCTGAAAAATCAGGCGGCATTTGCGGTCAGTCAGAAAGGAACGAACCCACGAAACCATATAAGGAGATACGCCTTTGGTGCGAAGTAGGGAAGATAAACAAGTAGAGGAAATATTATCAAAGCCTCCCATAATATCAAGGAAGAGGGTAGAGGTCTTGAGGCCTGCACGTTGCAGCAGGCGGACCTGGTGAGTCAGGGCAGCACATGCAACAAAGGTGCTGAGGCTGGGAAGCGAGCCATATTGGTTTGGCAAGATGAGGTCAAAAGTGTGTGCCATTAGCGAAAGGCGGATTGCCATTATCCTTTCCAGAATCTTGGAAATAGTTTCTAGGAGGACAATGACTTGGAAGGAGGAGGGGGAGTTGTAATCAGATTTGCCAGACTTGGAGAGGACAATGCCATTGGCTCTTTTAAGGGAGGAGGGGTGGAAGCCATAGGTCAGCATGGGGACCTAGGAGGGAGGTGAGGACGGTGGAGTTGATGTTGTTGATCCCCTTCCATAGGCCATAGGGGATGAGGTCGGGCCCAGGGGCTGATGTGTTGGAGGACTTGCGGAGGGCGAGGGAGACTTTCTGTTTCGGAAGTGGCAGGAAGTCCGCAAACGGTCGCAGGATGGATGGCGAGGATTGGAGGTCTTTAGGTGGAAAAAAGTGATGCAGGAGGGAGGTGTTGACTTCGACGGGTATCGTGGCGTTGGGAAAGGAGGGGAACTGGTCAGGGGGGCGCCCGCTCGCGATCCTGAGGGCAGCCCACACCGATTTGGAGTCCAAGGAGGCGAGGAAAGAGTTCCAATATGATGCCTTGGACTTTTTCATGGCCTTGAAATACGCAAGGCGGAAGGCACGAGCACTGTCGGAGAGGGTGGTAGATGGGGACATGCATGATATTCTTGCCTCTCTGTTGAAAGCTTGGCGCAGCTGCGATAGTTCAGCTGTCCACCATGTCTTTGACCTGAAGCAAGGATGTTTGTTTGGTGTGTACTGGGCTAGGAGGGAGGTGATAGTATGCAGGTTGCGGTCGAACCAAGCACTAAGTAAGGCTGAGGTAGGGAGCGGGAGAGGAGTTGGGATCGGTAGATCCTTGATGAGAGGGGAGAGTGTGTGCCAATCCGTTTTGGTCCAGTTAGGAGTGGGGTCAGGCTGTCGTAGGAAGGGCGTGGAAAGGGCTATTGTGATTGGGACATGGTCAGAGCCTGTAAGTGGGAGGGTGATACCCCATGAGCTAACAAAGGAGGCAAGGGAGGGATTTACGAAGGCCAGGTCTAAGACTCCAGGTCTTTCCCTCAACTACAGGGGACTGCTAACTATTTATACACTTTTCCCAGTACTTAGGTTGGCCATATAAATGAAGTATCCTTGGAAACTTCGGCCATGGTCTCAAAAGTGCGAATACTGTTTGACACAGAAGATGTATGACCCCACTGCAGCAAATGATCCGCTGGACTGTGTATTTATCTGAGGGTGTCAAGCACTCCACCAGTAGATAGCCTTCAATCTCTTTGCCAAATGAACAAAGTTCAAGTTGATGCAGCCCATTTGCAAACATCATACGGAATACCTGGGGATCAGTCTGGATGGCCGTCTTTCTGGCATATATGTACCCATGTATAGATGTATTTGGATTTTCAAGAATGCAGAAATACGTGATAGATCCTACTTGGATAAATTACTCTATCATCTTTCACTGAGGCTGAGTAGTTCTGGATACGATCCTACCTCTCGCCAGTGTGAGTTCTAGTCAATATAGTCACCTCCCGGCGCTATATACTATCACATCTTTAGACTTGAAAGTCTAGTACCATATCCCATATGTGTAACACACAGGTCTCTGGTAAGGTTCCCCTCCTTTTCCTTTGACATCTGCGTGTTTATACACTTTGTCGTTCTCAGAGCTAACTGAGGGTCTCATGTCTAACAACTGATTGTAGACATGGTCGTAGGTGAGGTCCTCATTAATTTGGAGGTTGTCGACGATGTTACTCATCGACTCGGGAAGGGAGTGGAGAAGAACTGCTGCTTAAGCTTCGGGTGACTCAAATACTCATTTGAATGCAAATGGTAGAGCATATCGGTCATCAGCAGAGGAGGAGGAGCAACGGTGTTGCATTCGATTCCAGAGCGTATTGTACTTGTTGATATAGTCTGCAATATGTGTAGAGGTATCGTACTTGGTATCGAGGACAGTGTTGAGTTGTTTGAAGAAGGAGGTGGTGTTTTCTCTAGCAAATTGATCTTGGAATGCTTTCCAGATGGCTGGGGGTGTTTTGTAGGTAGCCAACAAAATAAGCTATTGGGAGTCAATTGTTTCAAGGAAGTACGCCGAGGCCCATCGGTAGTGATTGCGAAAATCATCTATTCTCTCAGAGTTATTATTTCCATCTTCATCCTCTTCTTCCTCAGGCAGAGTTTCCTTTTTCCATTACTATGTCCCTGCAATTATATAATGTAAGGATATATTCTGAGATATCTTGCCAGGTCCGGTAGTTGTCAGGGCCAGTGAGCTTTCGGATGGAGCTCAATTTGTAACTGGGTGCCCAACTACAATTGGAGTTGTTGGCATAAGATCTAGGGTTTGGTGCAGGAATTTCTGGAGGAGGAGGAGTAGAAACCATGGTTTCTGCCATGGCCATTTTTGCTCGGTAAAGGAAAGGTGACTTTGGTTGCTAAGTACTGGTACTTTGCATTGCACTTGCGAGTAGTTGCAGCTAGGAAATTGCACTTTCCATAGGAACGCAGATTTAGTGATGGAGGAAAACTGGGACTTGAGCGAGGAGCGCCAAGACTATTTCGTATCGATGTGCGAAGAATGTTTTGCCAAGAATGTTTCGTTTCACGAACGATGTTTCGTTTCGAATGAAAATGTTTCGATGTTACAGGAGATATTTTTCAGTGACAGAGGTCTGTATTGTTTCGGAGGGAATTTGTTTCATGGTGAAAGAGGATAGCGTATGAATGTAAGTTGTATAGCTATGAATGGCCCGGGCTCATAACCTGTTTGAATTATGTGTATTAGTACAATCTTATAGCATAAGTACGAAAATATAATACAGTAATAAGAGTATACTATGTGCACGCTTGTATGAGGAGTTTTGTAGTATTAAGGTAGATTGGTAGTAGTTCTTGTCCTTAATTAACTAAATAAAGTAGGCAGCAACCAGCTATTTATACAGGTGCGTATCCTCTATGTACTCAGTAACAAAATAGGGGAAACATTGTAAGAAACATAGGTGTGAACATGTTTGACCCTGAAAAACTACCAAGGAAATCCCAATAAAATATGTGTAATCTGAAGTGGTGTGCGGGAAATAAACTGAAAGATAACACATGATACATGACCGGTAAAAGGTCACTATACATGGAAAGGTAACCCGGAAATCCCGTACATAACATAAGAAATGTACACATTAATCCTCAAAGATTATCATGAAATATAACCAAGAATATTATAATATACCCTAGCTCTAGTAATGTCCATAGTTTCCCCCAAGTAAACTAGATATAACCAAGCAGAGACATAAACAATATTACCATAGGAAATATACATATGAAACGAATTGAAGAATTTCAACAACTTACTCCTACAGCCTTCCCGTGGGGTTGGAGAAACCAGGGGGTGGCGAACCGGGGCGCCAGTATTTGGTTTGGCGAGGCAAAAGGTGAATTAGACTACCCGTATCTACTGTAGGGTACCTGTAGCTCAATAAAAATTTGCTTGTTACTGACCCCTGTCTGCCACCAGCCCAGTTTCGCGATTCCCTCGGGGACTCTGGGGTGGAGCCCCTCTAGAGGTTACCTCTTCTTTTAGAATTGGACGAGCTCAACAGAGTAAGTGGTTGGATACCAGTGGTTGATATGCTGTGCAAAAATACTGTGCTCATACAAACAGGCCCAAGATGGAATTCGGGTCGTATGGGGGGGTGTATTAGACCTCCGCTGTCTGGTCGCTCACTTGTGGCCGCTGCACACAACACAAAAACAACCTTGGATATCACATATGAATTATTTTTCGCTCTACGAGACATGTCTTAGATGAGCACATCAATGTCGTCGGATTGGGCAAGGATCGCCCGAGTCACCACCCCCAGAAAAGAGCCTGCCGCACTGGGCGCTGCTCCAGCGAAGAGAGATTTTGTCGATGGGCACTTGGGGGCAGATCAAGTCAATGCGCAAACATGACTTTCCCGTGTGCCCATATCTGAGTTGGGTTGTGCCTTACTTGCTCCAGGTGCGGTCGCCGACATAAGGCGGTCAAATGTTGTGGCTGAGCCGCTGGAGCTGTGAATGTCTTGACTGCCTGGTTGTTCTACATAACTTGGAGGGTGGAGCTCTCTAACGAACCATAGGTATCTTAAGAAGGTAGGAAGCCGTCTCCATCTTCTTCCCTCAAACTCCTCCTTGCAACTCAGTCAAAATGGCGGACACAGGCAGCAGCCTTGCCGCCCTACCAGAATCCTCCCAAACCTCTAATCCCGCATCGGGGTCCACTGACGAATCACGCCAGCTGCCATCACCCCCACAGGGACCAGTGGACCTCTTTACTGGTTGGAGAACCATTTATGGGCAACAAGGCCTTTTCCACACTGAGCAAGATTTCCTACACCCAGGTCAAAACCTTGCGAGCGAAGGGTTAAAAAAGAGGGGAGAGCACGATGTTGTGATTTTTGACTACTCCTTATACCCAGATTTCCAAGGCCGTGTCCGCGGGAATCCTCCGGCTGAGGATGGAGGTCATTCCTCGCGAGCCTTGAGCCCAGACGATGATGTATTTTCTCAGGTGCACAAGAATGACGTCATAGAGTCTACACAATTTGGCCAAATAATTACCGGGGAACTCAAACGAGAGATGTCAATGGGGCCAAGGTTGGATATCATGTAAGTTTTTCTCCCAAGGATCTGGTTTCTCATCCCCCATTTGGGCTATGGGCAATCCTGTGCTGCATACACCCTGTTGGCTTCTGTGGGAGTCCAATTTGTTCTGTTGATGCTAATATTTGAGGGTTTTTGTTCAAGAGACTTTCCTCAGTGTTATGATACATATGTGAGTTGCTGTGCGGCCAAGCGGTTACTTTATCTTTTGATGCAATTGCTTACTGGAAATAGGACAAGGATCTTCTAAATACGATGGGGGAAAAACTCGGACTTCGGGGGGAAGGCAGGACTACTCTCATGGACGAGTATTTACAGAGAATTCAGAAACTCCCTGGTTGTGGGCGTTTTACGACTGGCGTCTCATTACTGGCACCTTCCAGAGGACTACCAAAGTTGTCCAAAGAACAGTCAGGGTTGTCCGGGTCGAGTCCATTAAACTATAGATTCATCCTTTTAGTATCGGTTCCATATTTCGGGGGATCTACAGCGAGGGTTGAGCTGGATTTAGAAAGTGAGAGTATTAAACTCTTAGATTTCAAGCGACTGGAGGCTCCTACCAACATAGCTGGGGCAAGTGAGGGGAGAGGTGATCTAGGGGAGATATTAGTGCATCAGGAACGATATATGATATTTGATAACTGTAAGCAACACGCTCTTGCTTACTGCTGTGCTAAAAAATTTTACTAAGCGATTCCGGAAGATGTAATGGCGATATTCAGGTCTAAGGAGGACAGTGCCATTGGCCAAATCCCACTCCACCGCTTTCAGGAGCGTATCGGCGCCTTTCGTGCAATAGTTCATATTATTGCCAATCGTATAGGAACGGGATCGCAAATATTGGAGAAACTTCAAAAATCCCTTTGCAAACTGGTCAGTCTATCCTCTCCTCCGGCCAGATGAATCTGGCATTAATTATTCGGGACTCTCAGGAGGAGGAAATCGACCAAATGATATCAGGTGCGGGAGCCGACGAGGATAATCAAGGGATAGAGATAATTTCTGAAGACAACTTGTCAGACCAAAGGCCACCACAGGAGCGACGGCACAGAGACGTGCGGGGAGATGTTGACAAGGAGGAGCAGGAAAATATTCGCAAGAGGGAGCAGGAAAGTATTCGCAAGAGGAAGCAGGGAATAGTCCGAGACCTCCTCACCTCCCTTAACAATCTTTCAGCAGGTTTGTTCGCTGCAATCAGTGTGGCTGAACGACAGATTGCTGTTCTTCAGGATCTACACAGCTTATTTTTAACAAGCTACCGAACAAAGACTCAAGATTCCAAGAAGGGACACCGACACCGGAAAAATCCCTTCTACGAGAATATTGCCCCAATTCCTATCCTCTCGGAAAATCCCGAGCAGATATGGCCGAGTGCCTTGGACACTATTGACGAGTTGGTTCGAGAGAGGGAATCTTTCATTAGGAAAATCAAGGGGTTGGTAGAAAATATGGGTATCAGGAGAAAAATTGTACAAGTCTCATCTCTTGGCTTGTGACAAGAATGCTAACGACTCGACAGCTTTCCATGTTCTTGAAGTGCGATCAAGCTAAAGCGGCTCCCTCTGAGGAAACGGCTCGGGAGGCAACAGAAGCAATGCTGACTACCAAGGATGCTATGCTGAGTGCCAGGGATGCTATCGAGGGGACCAAAGAGGAGCTTGAGCAGCAAGGACAAACGTTATCTGGTTTCACTATCGTTACTACAGCGTTTCTTCCTCTCGGCTTTTGTACTTCGGTATTTTACTCCCTGTGCGTGATACGAATATTGCCTAACAAGAAACCCCATTAGTATTACGGAATGAGCACCATGAAGGAATTCAGTTCCAGTTCCGATTCCAGTTCCGATTCCAGTTCCGATAAAGCGCCCTTATCTCTACGTGATTTCTGGCTGGCATCGGGTCCAGTATTCGCTGGAGTAATACTACTAACCATAATAGTTGTCTTCTGGAAGAGTCCGGAAGCAGCAGGATTCAGGAAGAAATGTCGTGGGTTCAGGTGCAAGCATTGGATCTCTAGGATGTAGAATCAACGGCGCTAATTATGTCCCAGGACGAATATCACCAAGGAACTGAGCCGATCTAACTCTAGGGTGTCGGACATTGAGAACCAGGCCAATTCTACACTGCAGGCTCCTTCTGGCCCTGTCCAAGAGCCACAACCAGGAAACGCGGCAAGAACGACGGGTCCAGATGGAGCGACCCATTCGCTACCATCTGCGGGGGGGCCGGGTACACCGCCACCTCCGGCAGCTTCCAGAGCGGGCGCTCGTACCCACAACCCTGGGGACGAAGTGGCGCATGGAGGACATTAGTAGACCCATGTCGGGGGCTATGTCGGTTCGGGGGGTATGTCGGGAGACTGGGTACGCAGACCTGTACGTTGGAGTACTAATAAGTCCTATCAACTCCACATGAAATGTATTTGTTAGTATCTACTCGAATATACACCGTATGTGCACCCAGTCTCCCGACATACCTGCCGAATCAACATAGCCCCCGACATAAGTCAGCAGCGACAGCCATTGCGATCGGAAAATTGATCGACCTAGAAAGCCATGAGGTGCACGAGAAATCCAGTCGCCAAGCTCTTGCATGCCGTATAGGCAGCAGCAAAAATATCACCGCTGAAGCCCCAGGAGCTGGGGGAAGGAGAGATTAGTTTCATCCATGCATATTTTTAAAACTCACTTTTTAATGCCGTTTGATGGGACGAGGAGGTGGCTTATAGGACTGTATCTTGTGTCGCTTGTAGGGAGGGATGTATGCATGTATGTTACCAAGGATATCAGCTCGGATGCTTTTGTGCATAGCGACAGGATCAGAAGGATGTTAGTATAGAGGCGGACACTGAAAATCGACACCCGTGTTAATCCGCAGTCGCTTATCAAAGGACGATTACCTTCCTAATTGGGGTAGGTAATTCTTGCATACAAAATCCTTGAGTATCATAAAACATAGGAGAAAAAGTAAAAAAAAATTGTGATATCAATTTTAGATAATAATTTTAGTAGAACTGTTATGATAATTTACGAACAAAACCCGATTTGACAAAACCCGATTTGACAAAACCTTGACGGTGGCGAATTGTAAAGATAATAATATATAACGAATTTCATCCAGTAAATGAATGGGTGACATCCGAATTTCGGAACGATTGAAGAAAAAAAAAAAAAGAAAGAAAGAAAGAAAATATGTGATTTTGTAACGAATTTTTGTTTTTGAACTTGTGCAATTTACAGAGGTTATAGGAAAACAATACGCTGTACATACTACAAAAGATTAGAGGCTTCAGACATCACATGCCTTTTATAATCACCTGAGTGATATTTCATGATTGCCTTGTAAATGCTCTATACTCTCATCTACTAACTCCACTACTTGTGCGATAATTGATCTAGCGCCTGGAGGATCTGCAGGGGCGCCTGGCGTTCACCCTTCAAGTTGCTGAATTCCAATTTTATACCTATTTATTGAGAGCAGTGGTTTTCAATATATAGAATATTTACATGATGATATCGGAACTTCCCCTTCAGCCTTAGCTTCTCTTACCCTTTTTTACACTTCAATCTTGATTTCCTTCTTGGCCCTTGTTACCGCTTTGCGTTTGCTCTGCATATCGTTAGTATAAGCGAGCAGTACTCTTCTCTTATATCTAACAATGCTCTTGAAAAATGTTGAATTTGATGTAACCTTTTAGGTTTGACCATATTCAGTTTTACTATTTGATTCAATCGCTTTTATCTTTCTCTACTGTTGACAGTTTTCTGAATTTTCAGTCTAGTTTGAATATTTGGATCCATCTTCTACAGGTTACCTCGCTTACATCTGACTCTACTTACAGTCTCAAGCTGCTTCTTGTTTAATTGATATTTCTGTGGGTTCTCCTTAGTAGATATTGGCGGTGGACGTGTGGGAAGTGGTAGAGGATGGTGGATAGTACAGTGCTTGCCTACTTGATTTCTAGTTGCTGCATACTTCTACTCCTTAGTTCAGGTTGTACTACTTTATCAATTTTTAGTTTGACTCGAGTATGCCCTGAACTTTAATTTTCAAAGATTCTCAAGTTATCATAGTATCATAATATCTATGCCACTTCTCAGCAAATGGATATGAAGCACTTATCCTGGCAGGACTCAGGATTGATAACTTGTCACAGTGAAAGGGAGTATGATAATGAGGTCAAGCTTGTCTTATATTCTCAGGTTTTACAAGCAAGAGTTCTATTACGATACCTATAAAGCAAGATGACCAATTTACCAGGTTTACACTCGGAATCGCAGCCAAGACTATCTCATTTTGTAAGAAAATTAATACAGAATTTAATCTTGCGGAACCATACATACCTCAAAATACAACATCGTTCAAAACCCCTACTTCACTACGAGTGACGAATAATGACCATCCCATCTACTTTAAAAAATATTTATTCAATACTCCTTCAAGCATTGATGAAGATGAACAAAGGGCCTATCCAGCTTTGGTCAGAATACCGAAACCGCAGTTCTCGGAACTATGGATTACCCGTACTCCATCATGCCCAGAACAAGGGTAAAAGCGAGTTATTGCCCTGGAAAATCCTCGGGGATATGTTCGGAAGATAGGAAAGAAAAAAACAACACCCCGGACAACAACTGCTGCGAGGTTTGGTGTTTGGGGTTTGGAGGATCCCTATAGAATCAGATCTGCTCGGAGCTCAGGTCGTGGTGCTCGTTCTAAGGCAACTTGTATGACACCACTGTGTACACCTCCCCATCGCTTTTTCTGACCAATTCTACATACTGTATCGACATGTCGTTTCAAAGTCTATCTGGGATTTATCACATCTTACCATACTGTATCAACCTTACCCCTAGCTACATTCTAGGTCTCGGAAAAAAAGTCTTTATTACCGCTGTATGCAACATCGACTCCAGTCCTTTGAAGGCAAACAGAGAACTCACACCCCCATTCCCAAAAGGAAACGTTTCGGGTAGACTCTTCGGATTACCTGTAACTCCTCCTCATTGCCATATAATCCACAATTTTCCCATCCCCACACAAACACAGACACCCTCTTCCTGCGTCAGTCCCTCCACCAACCAAATCTCGTACCAAAAACATAGGACAACGCGAGACAAGCTAAATGAGGGGGAAACAAATTGATAAATAAACGTGAAAATGAAGACTCCAGATGACAATGCCCCGCCCAATGCAAGCCAAAACAAAACTAACAACAAGGAAATTCCATGGCAGAGATAGAAAGTAATTGACAAAGGAACAGATTTAAACGTTAATGTAAGCATGCTAAACAAAAGAAATGTTCCAAAGTATTTTGGCGTGAGAAATGGTAACCCCCCCTGCTGTTGTTTCCCTCACCCCCGCACCCCCCAATAACCGCTATATGCAAGTCAAGGTATAGGTTCACAACCTAGCTCGGTCCTTGACCTCTGGCAACTTCTCTCCAAACACCGCCCAACAATCGGCCCGCGCCCTCTTCTCAACCTCCGCTTCAACAACCCCATACTCCCCCCAAGCACCCCAAATGCCAGCCTTTTCCAGGACCCAGCGTCTAGCAAACTCCACCGCAGTCCTCTCCCCATCCCTCCTTGCATCAACAATAAGCAGGACACCACACAACACCCAGCCAAGAGTCCATAGGACTACCCGTCCACCAGAGGTCAATTCCTCTTTACTCCTCGTCTCCAAGATCTTTTCAAATTCTTTCCACTCCCCCCATAGAGCAACTTTGCACCTTTCAAGGACCTCGGCTTCAACCTCACCTACGCGGCCGGTAGTAGCTGTGGCCGGGGAACCCAAGTTTTCTTCTACAAATTCGTTGAACGGTACCCAGCCTTGTTCTTCGCCCCCCGCGCGAGATGTACGTTTTAAGCTACCGATCAGGTCGGTTGCCAGCACATTCGTTGTGCCCTCCCAGATCGAGAGTACCTGAGCGTCGCGAAGGAGACGCGCTATGTTTAGAGGTTCTTCATTCTCGCAGTAACCAACACCGCCGAGAGATTCGGCACATTCGGATAGGGTGCTCATAGCAAGTTTTGCCGTTAGGGCTTTGGCGATGGGGGTTAGGAGGCGTAAGAGTTGGTGCGGGGCCGAGGGGGTATGTAGCGGGGACGAGGCGTTCGGGGATGGTGTGGATGGGGTTGTGGAAGTTTCACTAAGGGAGAGGAGATGGATTGCAAAGAATGTTAGATGTGTTGTTGCGCGCTGGTAGAGCTCCAGATGTGCTAGTGTACGAAGGTGAAGAGGGATTGTCCAGAGGGACCGGTTCTTTGCGACTACGCGGACCTTAGAAAATGCCTGTTTCCTTGAATGTCAGTTATACCATGTTTGGGGATTTTAGAATGACGGGTAAACCTTTGCTATAGCTAGACCCCTTCGCATAAAGCTGATGGCACTGACGGCGTTATGGACGCGAGTGATATTCAGCACCGTTGCCATCTGCTTGATGCCCTCGCCTTCCTCACCAATCATCCACGCCCTCATCCCCTTGAGTTCTAATTCCGCTGTTGGTAGAGCCCTAGTCCCCAGCTTCCTCTTCAACCGCATGATCCTCACACCATTCCTCTCGCCGTCCGCCAATCTCATGGGTGCATAAAATGCACTGAGTTTACCCCCCCCACCAGGAGTCCTCGCGAGGAGGATGGCCATATCCGCGTCTGTGGCCGACGAAAAGAATTTGTAGCCATCAACGACCCAAGGCCCCAGCTCTTCAGCACCATCTCCAACCTGCGAAGGCGGCGCAAGAGGAGAGTATACAGCCACCGTTTCACTCCTAGAAACGTCGGAGCCACCTGGTCGTTCAGTCATCCATTGACCACTTGTCCAACGGGCAGATTGGTCGCGCGAGATAAGACGGAAGTGGGCATTCTGGAATACTTGACGCCTTGCCTCTGCTTCTCTGCGAGAACTCAACGAGGAGTTCAGACTGAAAAATGATTGAATCGAAGTTGCCGGGTGAGGGATGTGCTGCGATAGTAGACGGGCGGCTCCATCTGTCATTGCAAACGGGCATGTAGTCAGTGCTGAAGATGGCGAGAATATGTAGTACCTAATCGGCACAATTAGCGATTGAGTCAATTCAACCCAAGAGAATCAATGAGATAACGTACTTTGCAAATTGACCAATTCTTCCGTACCGGCCCTCATACCCTTCAGCCACAATACCCTGATGAGCGCCAAGCTCGGCTAGTCTCCTCCAGCCTTCCGAAGTTCGCAAGTTGTCCCTGCGGTTAGCGAAGGCATCATGTGACTCAAGCGTAGGTGGGTGTGCCTCGGCATCTTCGACCCAATGCAAAACCTGCGGGGAAAGAGCCGCCACAGCAAGCGAGTCGAGCTCTTTATGCAACGGCTTCAGCAATGCAGGTGGGAGGTAAACTAATATCAAACAAAGCCCACCCAGTTAGTCCCAAGGTCCCAAAGGCAACCATTAGTCATCATTCGACAAAAATAAAAATAAAGTCATGGGCTTTGGAAAGAATTATGGGAGAACAGAGCGACGAACGTGAAAGAACCCTCTTGAGTCCTACGTCTTCCTCAAACTGGTTCCTTAGACGAGGGGCATCCTGGAAAAAGCCGGTATCCCCGGAGGATGGTCGTAAATTTGGCTGTTGTTGCTGCTGGTGGTGGGGGTGTTGATTGTGCTGACCTGGATGTTGGTTCTGGGGCGAGCCAGTAAACGTCGACTTCTTTCCGGTGTTTGACATGTCGGGCCGTTTGAACCTGCAGGTATCCTAACACGTTGGAATGAAGCCTCGGACTCAAAGAAATCTGAATATCACTGGGAAAGGAGAGCACAGCAGAGTGTTGGAGGAAAGTAGAATGGAAGGGGAGAGGAGGAGAAGCAGGAGAATAATAGAGAAAAAGGGAAGAGGAGGAACAGGTTTGTTTCCTGGTCACTCAAAGGGTGGTTGCCCACATCAAGGATCTCCTCCTGCTCCACGTCGCCGTCACCACCCGCCGCAGTGTTGTCTATGTTGCATTGTCCGAGGCTAAAACCCGCGATAGGAAACCTCAGACCTCCTGGGCAAAAAAAAAAAGTCCGTCCCGCCAGTCTAGTCTTCCAAAAAAGCTTCGGACGAGAGAGCCAAAGCACACACATCCAACCGCATCGTGGCTCCAATCGATGTTTCGTTTGGTTCGAAAAGGCTGAGGGTAAAATAAATAAAAATGTACTGTATTGTACACTCGAGTCGTTTCAGAGGACGGACCATACCAGACCATATGGAATCTTGGTTTTTTTTAGAAAGAGATCAGAAGGCCCACTAAGCGAGAGGAAAGGCTTCAGGGCGGGCCGAAGCCATTCCATGTCACTCGAACTGGCGGATCCCAATTGGAAAAAGGGCATCATCAGCAACGACGGAGTTTTCTGTTCGTCCGTCAAGCTCGTCAGCTCACCCGTCTTGCATTTGTGGCAAGCCAAACAAACGCCCTCGATCACCGACCCCTCAATGCCTCCTGCAAGAGAGACCACTGGGTTTAGAAAGGATTAGGTGGATGGGAGAGAATGACAAATCGCCAAGTGCAAGAACTAGACCAAACACATGAGAATAAAAGAATGGATGCGCTCTGATTCAATGAAAAAAATGTAATAAAAAATTAAAAATGAATCAAAGAAAAATGAATTTCTTCTCGCTTGTCTGTCTTCGCCATCCCTATAAGCAAAAGGTGAATGTGGGATCCAAGATGAAGTCTGCCCCAAGCACCTGCAACTTGGGGGGTTTGTCTTGGGTTTCATTCTGACGTTGCCGGCACTCCCCGAGATACCCGTCTGGGTCAATGGAGAAGATCGTTCATCGGGAAGCTGCAGTCCCCTTCGAGCCGGGTGGAAATACTATACCTGGCTTGTTTCCTATACCTAGCTGAGTACAATAGTGTATTGGTCAAAGTTTGGTTTGCCAGCTGGCCGGAGGGAAAAATAGAGTGAACTGACTGTCCACTCAGCTGCGGAGGTTCACCGCTATGATCTCCGCATGAAGCCGTGGGTCTGTGCACACCCGCGACAGCTTCCCGAATTGAATGTCTGGTGCTGCAGTGCCGACCGAAATGTGAGAGTGTTCGCTGCTGAGCATTGGACTCTATGCCTTGAGCGTCCTAGAGGAGAAAATAGTAGAATACAGACCCCGGGTTTTTTTTATATTTATTTATTTTTAGTTAAATCCGCGGTTTATTTGTAGCTAGCCACAAGAAAACCCAAGGCATTGACCCCGAGGTATGGCTTTGAAAAAGCTGATGACGAAAAAAATCCTCCCCCATTCCCTGCATCAAAACATAAAATATACGGACCGTAGGCTAAAATGAGCCTACTGTAAGGACCCTACGGAGTAGATATCAGTTGCTGCAGAGGTAGAGCGTCTAAGTTTTGTACGATACACCAACAGTGGTTATTGTGTGAGCGACTCATGTAACATACAAAACTTATGAGCTATAGCCTACCAAACCTCAGCCCATCCAGGCACCCTGAGGTAGTCTGGTGGGGAACGGTACCAGATATCAGATGGTGCAATTAGTCTAAAAGGTGTAAAGTCGTTGCAGCGACAGCGAGGTTGCCCCTTCAACGAGATCGTGATACAATCATCTGCCAAGAGATACATAGGTTTGCAGTAATTGAATGAAAATAGTAAATTCACTCTGATGGAAGTGTGTGAGCACAGATAGACAAGTAGCAACATATAATAGGAAATGTATGTTGAACTAATTTTATAATCAGAATGAAAGTACAATAACAATGGAGTCACAATCAATTCAAAAAAGTGTTGGAGAACAAATAGGAATAGAACAGCTAGAGGACGAAGTGGTAGTGTAATCAAAGGAGATAGCACAGGCAGTTGATATTATTTGCTCTGCATTGAATCATAGAAAGGTATAAAACAATAAAGACAATGAAATGATTACTTACTGAAATAATTTTGTAGTTAGAGAGGATGATTACTAAGAGAGGATAGTGACAAAGCCAGACAACAGATTTTGCCAACAGAAGAGAAAGAATTGATTGATTGAACATTCAAGTGTAGGCAGTGAGGATTTCAACCAAATATCTACACATTTGTAGATATTATATGAGATATTTATTAGCTACAAGTACCTACTGGTAGTTTAATTTGTGGATAGCTTCAAGGCTTTTATAAGTTATACCCAAATGTTAAAAGTTGATATCGTCAGTTAATTAACTATGCACGAACAGTGCAGGGGGATGGTAGTGAGCTATGTTTATCTTTTTCAGAATAGTTAGTCATAAAACTGTAAAGAATGCAAAAAGGTTAAAAATAATTGGTATAAAGTATAACTAAATTGTGCAAGGCTGAGTATACGATGTTATACCATGAAATTCCTACAATGTTAATAAGACTAGCAATAGTATGGGCTTAATTACAGGAGAAAAAGTAATTGATATAGTTAAGATGTCATGAAAAGATAGTAAACTATTTGGTAGTCAGCCTGGAAATCGAGAACTTATAACTGATATAGAAACAATTTGTGGGAATGGCTTAGTCCTTGATCCAATAATGATTTGTAAGGTAGAAGATTTTGGTGAAGAGTAGTTTAAAAACTTACCAGATATGTCAAAACAACATTGTCTTTGGTAAATACCCTAATACCAGGACTAAGAAAAAGGTTCCCTTGTATAATATATATGATACCAAGATAAAACATTTTCTATTATTGTTACTATAAGTGTAGGGTTAAAATCAGTATTTCAAAACAAAAGAGCCTCATATTGCTAATTGTCAATTGAGTTTTGAATAGTTTATTTGTTAAAAATTAATTATGAAAATGGTTTCTGATATAGTCATTTTAGAATAAGGTCCTGTTTAGCATGTCAAAAATGCTTAGTATTTATCTCTTGTACTGAGTATTGCAAGAGGTGAATGTAAAAATATACACTATTGTGTTTGGTAGATACACAAATACCATGGCATTTTTATATGGTTCCGGCCGCCTATACTGTGAATTAAATATTTTGGAACAGGTGATTACTTGTCATTCAGCCACAAATTAATAAGTAGACTATAGTTCAATTCCTCAAGTATTGATAGGTATTCTTGATATGTTCAAGCCACAGTATATTTTTTATGATAATAATATTATCATGTTTCATTATTTTTTAAAATTTACAGTGGCTTGACAATATCTCTAAAAACTATAAACTTGATTGGAGTTACACCTAAGTATAGGTTCAAGAATGGAAGATTGTCTACCATGTTGCATGGAGAAATGCAACAGTGGCTGTGCAACAGAATTACCAAGACTGTTAGTGATTGTATATGAAGTAGTATTAATAATATTATAGTTCTTGGACTACTGGCTAATCATAACATATACTGACTGCTTGGATATGAACTTACTGGAAAGTATATCATTCTCATTAGTGATCTCTAGATGTGGATTGAAGAGTCTATCTTCCATAATTGAATATATTTGCTTCTTGGGTCAGTCTCCTAGTTGGCCTTCAAGTTGAGCAGCAAGGCAGCTTAGCCGCTTTCGTCTTCCAATTCTGCCCATTGTATAAGCTTTGAACTCTAGTATAGCTTGCAATGTATCCTTCTAGTATAATTCAGATTACTGTAATTGGCTTACACTCTAGATTTCATGATTACACAGCTACTCTATATTGCATTAAGATACCCTGACCTCAAATTTCACACCAAATATGTAGGTTTTCAAACCCAGATACCACTATCTCTATTTGCTTTTAGAAATTTAAGAAGCATACTTTTATGCAGTTTGATTAGATCTATATTTGTATCCTTTTTTTCTACTAGTTGAGCCACTGTTGGGTAGCTTATATTCTATTGAAAATACCACTTAATATGGTTGACTGTAACGGAATCCTATTATGTTTCTACTATTACTACTGACTTGATGTTGGTTATTACTTATCTGGGTTTATACCTGATAAGCGCAACTATTTGGTTGTCCCATCCTACTTGGTTATGACTTCCTAACTGGTTATTCTTTCCTTGTTTCGCTTATCACTATCCCTCCCTGCTTCTACCCATTTAGGTATCGCTATCCTCCTGCTATACCTACTGGATTTGTATAGTAGTAGCGATCTCTTGTACTTTTCTGTTTGGATTCTATTACTTATTTTGTTAGCTCCATCCTGTCACTTTTAACCCTCTGTTTTCGGAATATGGTTACCTTGGTATGCTGCCTCTGTTAGCATGTTGTTGGACAGGATGTTTTCACTTTTGTTTAGTTTTCCTAGCTACAATCTTTTGTATTTAAAAAGCCTGCAGTCCCTTAAGGATTCGGACTCTCAAGCCTCACAGGACTATCATCTTTAATACTACAAGTTGAACAGTCACTCTATTAGTTCTATACCTTTTACCTTATCTATTGAAGACCTATCCATCGACGCTTCTCCCCCTATCCTAATAGTATCTTCAGAGTCCCTTTGGGATTCTCGAGATACTAGGGAGTAGGTTACATTGACAGTTATGTATTCTTGAAGTATACCTAATCTTTTGTGCCAAGGCGTCACCTGTTGCAAAATATTTAGTTAACAGTATAGGCAGCTGGAACTATTCCCTAGAATATTTTCTGTTGTATTTTTTACTGCTGTATTTCTTATAAACCAATTACTATTAGGGGATAATTAATATTTTACAATATAACTAGGCGATTATTCAAATATATTTCTGTATTAGAGTAAAGGAGAATTTTCTAATTATTAAATTCTTATATGTTAGTGTAAATTGAAACTAACATCAGAAACATTATTTTATACCAAAATCTCTTATATTTCATCTCACTTCTATGTGTTATAACCTATAAAAAGCAGTTCCCAATCTGGTCAAAACTTTTTTTGTAGGCATAACAAATACCAGTATTTTTATTCTTAAGAATACTCTCTTTTCAGGGAATACTAAGTATTGTTTTACAGTAGCATTCTAAACAGGGCCTAAGATTATAAAGAGCTTTTTTTTCTCGTCCTTAACCTATATACTATTTTTTCATATTTATTCTCTAAAAACACATTGTGAAAATAAAAATATATAGTGATTTTTTTATACATGCCGAACAGACCACTACTCGTGCTAAGGTTGTGGCTTCTGAGCCATAACCCTCGGATTTTTACTGGCTCAAATCCTGGGGCACTTAATTGAGTGCCTGAGAGCCCAACGTAACTTTGCAGCTCAACATAACTTTGTGGCTCAATAACACTTTGTGGCTGGTAATCTGGTGGCTCAACCTAACTTTGAGGCTCAACATCAGTTTGTGGCTGGTAATCTCATGGCTCAATGTAACTTTGTAGCTCAATATTACTTGACAATTTTATATAAGTAAATAGTAACACAGAATAGGAAAGGTTTCTATCAAAACTATTCTTTGGTACTACAAGTTATCATTCCGCCCAAGCCGTTATTTAAACTCCCCAGCGAAAGAGTAGATCCCTATAATAATATTGAAATTGGTATTCAAGCAGCAATCATCTTCTTGCATGAGTCCAAGGATGATTACCCCAACTTTGTAGCAATTGCTCATAAGTTTGAAATTCTGGTATCCTGCCTCCGCTTCCGTTAGCAAGGCCTTCCATCCAGTAAGGAATGTGCTATCACAACCCAAAAGCTGCCTGAGGATTAAGAGATTGCAGTATGCCAGTACCTGTATTGGCTAGACTCGATTTGCGCCAGTGCTCACCTACAAATGTTTTACAGTTGTACAAACATAATTCTTGTAACGGAATCCCATTATGTTTCTACTATTACTACTGACTTGATGTTGGTTATTACTTATCTGGGTTTATACCTGATAAGCGCTACTATTTGGTTGTCCCTTCCTACTTGGTTATGACTTCCTAACTGGTTATTCTTTTTTTGTTTCGCTTACCACCACCCCTCCTTGCTTTTACCCATTAGGGTATCGCTATCCTCCTGCTATACCTACTAGATTTGTGTAGTAGTAGCGATCTCTTGTTCCTTCCTGTTTGGATTCCATTCCTTGTATTGTTAGCTCCATCTTGTCGCTTTTAACCCTCTGTTTTTGGAATATAGTTACATTGGTATGCTGCCTCTGGTAGCATGTTTGTTGGACAGGATGTTTGCGCTTTTGTTTAGTTTTCCTAGCTACAATCTTTTGTATTTAAAGAGCATGCAATCCCTTAAGGATTCAGACTCTCAAGCCTCACAGGACTATTATCTTTAATACTACAAGTTGAATGGTCACTCTCTTAGTTCCATACCTTTTACCTTGTCTATTGAAGACCTATCCATCGACGCTTCTCCCCCTCTCCTTACAGTATCTTCAGAGTCCCTTTGGGAGTCTTGAGATACTTGGGAGTAGGTTACATTTTTTGACCTAAACTCAAGTATACCTTTGATCTTCGGCTGAGGACTGATCACCCTTCGCCTACCTTGACCCTGCAGTACTAGTACAGCTCCCTGTTTCCAAGAAGGCCTTGAGCGGACTTGTTACGATCCTATGCGGTAAGCTGGTTCTGCAACAGGTAACTACATCTCTTTGGGTTGGATGAATATGACCGGGCCGTTCTTGTAGTCCGGTATGGGGCGTGGCGCTAATCTCAGCCACCAGGGTAGGAGTACTATTGCAACGAGTAGTACTAGGCGGAGTTCCACTATTGCTCTTAGGCCTATGCCTACGTTGTCTTGATAGCTGAACCCTATGGTTCCTATCGCACAACGCCAATAGGGGAATGGAACGGTAAAGAGTTAAAGTAATTGTATAGGAAAGAACTTAGATGCTTGCGAAAAGAGTCCTAACTACAGGTCGCCTAGAGGTCCTTATATAGGTACTCTTCCCTCAACCCT
>QFET01004773.1:0-10627 GCA_003316355.1 Tuber calosporum
TATGACTCACAAATGTGAGTCATGCGCACGATCAACCAATCACAACATAACAATGATTGTTCAAGTGTGCATCATGTGAAACCCCATGACTTCCTATGAGTCATATTGCGAAATATAACAACCTTGTGACTCATAACTATGAGTCATGCAAAATTCTGCCTTGCTTAGTCACCAATCGTGACATAATCCAACGGAAATTCCCATTTCCACCAACCTTTGCCCTTTGGCAGGAATATTATATAATGTCCTCTAGTGCGTACAGGTCGTGTCTGGCTGCTAGTCAGGACCCTTTTGTAGGCATTTGTGCATTTGGGGACAGCAATTTTATTCGCAAGAAATCAGTCAACTCTGTGCCAATTATTCTTTCCTCATGTTCTGCCTGAGTTAAATGCACCAGTGTGATTAGGAAGTAAGAAGGCTTGAGTATTGACTGTTCGCTATGCGCACCTCCCTCCTCGGGTCGGTACTTTGGCCGTCGGCTTAGTGCATCTGGCTTTCCGCCTCGCTTTCCCGGTCGGTAGACAATCTTGAAATTGTAGTTCGCTAGTTGCTGCGCCTATCATACTTGCCGTGGATTCCATACCTTAGTTGTAAGGAAGTTCTGTAAATTCTGGTGATCAGTGTACACAGTTACTGGTTTTTCTGTACCGGCCAGGTACTGTTTCCATTCCTTAAATACTTCCAGAATCGTCAATAGTTCCTTATCATGGATTTCATAATTTCGCTCTGCTGGGCTCAGCTTCCGTGAATGGAAAGCCACCGGATTTAGCTTTTTGTCTTTAAACTGTGAGAGGACACATCCTAGCGCAAAATCGCTAGCATCTGTTTCCACAATTGTTTCTCTGTCAGGGTAGAAATGACAGAGTATAGGGGCAGAGATGAATCTTTTCTTAAGTTCTTCAAATGCCGCATCTTGTTCTGGCCCCCAGCTGAATTTTCTGGGGTCGCCCTTCAACGTTTCGGTTATTGCTTTGCAGATTTTTGAGAAATCTTTAATGAAACGTCGGTAAAAATTGGCGAAGCCAATGAATATTTGCACCTCCTTGACCGGTCCTTGGTGCCTTCCAATTTTTTATGCTTTCGAGCTTTCTTTCACTCATGGTGACTCCGTCAATTGCAACAATATACCCCAAAAATTCCACTGTATCGACGTGAAAAACTAACTTGGTGGTCGATACCGCTAGATCATATTCCTCCAAGCGAGAGAGTACTTTTTTGACCAAGTCAACGTGTTCTTTCTCTGTCTTGGAGTAAATTAGGATGTCGTCTAGGTAGACCACCACTCCATGATCTAAAAATACGTGAATAATTTTGTTCATCATGGCCTGGAATATGGCTGGCGCGTTTACCAGTTCGAACGGCATTACTTTGTATTCAAAGTGGTCGTATCGGGTCCGGAAAGCTGTTTTCCACTCATCTCCTTCCTTTATTCTTCAGAGGTGATAGCCATCTTTTTAGTCGAGCTTAGTGAATATTTGAGCGCCTGCCACGCGGTTGCGAAGCTTGCTCATTAGGGGTAGCGGATATTTGTTGGCTATCGTTAGCTTATTCAACTGCCGGTAGTCCATACATAGCCTCATTGAACCATCAGGTTTAGGGACAAATAAGATTCGAGCCCTAGTAGGAGACTTGCTTTGCACGATTTTCCCTTGATCCTGCAATCTTTGGAGGTATTTGCTAAGCAAATCCAGCTGGTGGGCTGACATAGGATATATAGGGCCCCATGGTGGTACCGCGCCCGGTATCAAGTCAATGGCATGGTCAAACGTTCTTCTGCCGGCTAGTTTCTCTGCCGTTTCTGGTGTGAAAACCCTCTTGAATTCATGGTATTCCAGAGGTATTTGCAAAATTTCTTTTGACTCTGAAGTAGGTGCTATTTCGATCCTTCCAATATATCGTGCTTCAGGGTCGTATGCCACAGTTTCATCCCAGACAAATGTAAAGTCCATGGCTTCATCATTAATATGACTTTAGCATTTCTCGTTTTTAAATATCTATTTTTGCGCGTCCTCAATGTGCGTTATGGGATGTTCTTTATGCCACCATCCAAATGGGATGATTAGGTCATATTTGCCAGCATTGGCAATTTCACAAGAAATGTGAGATGGGTGTGCATTGCTTCCGATCTCTAAGAGAATAGGATGAATGTAGTGTTTACCCCCATTTGCTGCTGTGGTTCCTTCAAAGGTGTAAATGTCGAAGCTATTTGTGCGGGTGTGGTATGGTAAGCGATGTTTATAAACCAGTTCTTGGTTAATTAGGAATATATTAGACCCTGAGTCATATAAAACACGGATCGGGATCCGTTCTTCATTTGCTTCGATGGTTGCCCTGCCTTCTGGGCATGAATAATAAGGCGTGGCAGGTGCAGCGGTTTTATTTCTTTTATTAGGGCCGCTAGGGGCCTGTGCAGGTAGTTTGTATGACACTTTCGTTGTTCTGGTAACTTAGGGTGTTTGTTACCATGCCCACACGGTTTCGGCTATTTAAGCCTCCTCAGACAAACTAAAGTCTCTGTCTTTGGTGTACTGGGCAGCCCACTACTAGCGCTCTTTACCCCTTGCCAAAGGGTTCCCATACACCTACCATTTGCGCTTCTCAGCCCACGCTTTTGTCTCAACTGTAGCCGTACTTGTATCGTTTTAACTACTTCAGCGTATTTGGGCTCCAGGAATTCTTCACGCATCACCTCGTTTACCCTATCAGTCTATCGTGCCAATCCTGTCCACAAAGCCGGAGTCCAGGTTCGGGACGGATTTACCCCGCTCCATTTAGCGTGTGAACTAGGTGGCCGTAGTTACTCATTCTCTTCCACTTCATTTTTCTTGATGTCCGGGATCCTGTTCCGTTTCTCCAACTATTCCGTTGTCCAGCCGACCTGTAATATATTTTGTTCCTGGAAGGCTTTTCACGATCCTGGCTAGACTAATTTTCTCTTGTCATTCTTAAGAAGTTCCTAGTCAGCGCTGGTCTGTCCACACTTTCTTGGATCTCTTGTAAGGATTTAGGGCTTTATAAGGATGCGAGATTGGTTGACCGTCTTCCGTACTGAGGTCCGATATACATCAAATGTGGCGCTCCGCATTCTTCTTTTTGAGTTTTTGGTTCGCAGAGTTAGTTCCGGACTACCACTGGCCGCCGTCCAAGTTAATCGCTTCGTGCTCGCCTGTCATTCTTAGGTCTGCGATACTCCCATAGGTCTGGATTGCTTTTCGTGACTCTCGCTTTGGTTTTGAGTTTCCCACGGAGAAGCGCGGAATACCTGCTAGTACGACCTTGCAGAGGTTGAGCCCCCTTATTGATTTCGGTTTCGGTAAGGGGTCCATAACCGAGTACCCGGTCGCCGTCACTGCCGGTGCCTAAAAACCTTTTCTAGGTTTCATCTTTGTCGTCCAGTTCCCAACTCCTGGGCTGGTTGACTTGGTTCACCCTAGTCGTAGGTTCTGGTTGCCCCTTTGTTATCTGGGGTTGTCGATATTGGCGTTTAAAATTTCCCCTTTTTTGCCCTATAACCGATACTTGGGCTTGTTTCCTGCAGAACTTCCAAGTGTGGTTAGCCAATGTGCAACGGGTGCATTGATTGGCTTTCTTCCTTTCTTCAATTTTGTCCTTAGGGATTCCTTTATGAGCTTCAACCCAATTTGTATGCTCAACTTTTCCCTCAGCGGGGGCTTTTTTCCCTTTTTCCGCTTGTTTTTTCAATTTGTAGGCTGCCTTTTCAGCTGCCGTAAGGGTTTTTCGTTTCTTATTTCCAGTAGTGGTCTTGCTATATTTTGATTCCTCCTCCCATTTTCTTTTCTGGGAGTCGCTTTCACCATGGTCGTTTTTTCTGAATAGCCCTTGCTCTTCTTTGAACGATTCTTCTGCTTTGGTAACCCTGCGGACTGCCTTGATCCATTCACTATCCAAGTCATGATTCTCATGTGATAGCGTACGCATGGCCTCAATAGGAAGTTGACGCTGAATTATGGTTCTCCAAGCGATACCAGATACTTCTGCCTCGATGTTGTGGTTTTCCATGGTAAGGAGATACTTCTCTATATCTCCTGTATACCTGTAACAGGCGCTAGCCTGTGTGAACGGTTATACAATAGAGCCTAAGCGGTAGCCTGCTATCGCTTTGGTGTTTAAGGGAGACCTGCTGAGAGACGAAGACAAGGGGAGTACAATAGAATGGTTTATAGAGCGAAGGGGAACAATAGGATCGCCGTTCAACCAAGTGTATTCACTGTCTAGGCATCGGTCTGAAGTCTGATGTCTCCTGCTAGCCAGGAGACCACTCTTAAATACAGGAAATATTTCCTGCAAGAGCTGAGGCTCTGGAAACCCGCAGCCACTATCATTACCGGTGAGTGTACAGCTACCGGAATCCTATGGCCCTGCCGGAGTCCTGGAAAGCCTGGGGCTTTCCCACAATACTGCCTCTATCCTACCGCCGGTATACATGACCTGTTCCTTCCCTTGGAACACCTGGGGCACAATCCTGCCGATCCTCTAAAGCATACAGTAATCAGGGCGCCGGAATCTAGAGATTCCGGTAGGGAAATCAAATACAAATGAAATCAAATCAAATGAAAGTAATCTGACAAAGGAAAGGCTAACGAGAGTAGGAATAGAGGTACCGGAACATGTACACATGTTACATTCCCCAAATCTGAACAAAACTTATCTTCTCCTAAGGCCATAGGCCTCATCGCCGCTCTCCCAAGGCCAGAGCATAGAATCATCATCAGTGTTGAAGTAGCTATCATCTGAGCCTGCGGAATCGTATTCTTCATCGTTATAGGGCTGCCAGAAATCGTTGGGTACTATGGTTCTGGGGCAAGGGATTGTAGAGACTTCCATAGGCTCCCAAGAGGTCCTGACATAGTGGGAGGTGAACTTAGGCATCGGTTCTGTGCTGTGGTTTTCTTTCCAATATTCCGCTATTATTTCCATTGAGTTCTCCAGGTTCTTGATAGGTTCCCAAGAGTTATCTGTCCTTTCATACCCTTACCAGTGTACCAGGAACTCGACTCTGTTGTTCTGTAGGCGATAATCCAGGATCTCCCCTGCTTCCCATTCTTCGGCATTATTGATGAGTATAGGGGCCGGCCTATCCATCCTCCTGGATGCAAATCTATTGGGATCGTTCTCATGGTATTCCTTGAGGCATGAGATGTGAAAGTATGGCTTCTGGCGCTCCATTCTCTTAGGCAATTCAAGTTTGTAGTTATCGCTACTACAGTCATGCTCTAGGACCTTAAATGGTCCAAACCAGCCAGGCTCTAGCTTCTTGGATCGTCCTGGGGCTGAGGTGTAAGGGCGTTTTCTAACAAGAACTCTGGTGCCAATGTTGAATGGTCTTCGATAGGGGTTCCTCTTTTTATCTGCTTGCACAGTCTGCCGGAATGTGGCATACTTTCTGGCTATATCAACTTCCATCCTGGTGGCTTCTTGGGCATTCAAGATCTCGTCCACTGCTGGTACTTTGCTGGCGGATCTGAGGACAGGATTGAATAGCTTCCAAGGGCATCCATAGAGTGCTTGGTATGGAGATATTCTGAAGGATTCATGGGGGGCGCCATTCATGGCTGCTGCTATAGCTGGGAGGGCTTTGGACCAGTTGTTCTGTCTTTTGTTAATGAAGTTCCTCATCATCTGTTTAAGGGTGCGAATCCGGCGCTCTACCTGGCCATTGGTTTAGTGGTGGTATTGAGCTGCCATCCAGACCTGGTTTCCCTTTGACTTCATCATCTGAGACCAGAACTTAGAGGTAAAGCGGGAGTCTTGGTCCAGTACTATGCTTAGGGGATGTCCATGAACATCAAATATCGTCTTCTGGAGCTTGCTGAATACTTTTTCGGAGGTGGCAGAGTCCTGAAGTGGTATAAGATGAGTGTAGTAGGTAGAGCGATCTATAATAACCATGATTATAGTATGATTATTTGATTTGTTGAAGGGGCCAGCGAAATTGATGGCAAGGGATTGTTAGGCTTCGTCAGGTGCTGGCAGGGCCAGAGATCTACCTGCCGGAAGTGTGGTGGGTTTCATGTTGATCTGACATTGATCACAAGAGCGGCAGTAGGCTATAAAGTCCTGGCGCATCTGAGGCCACTAGAAGAAACAAGCGGCGTACTTGTAGGACTTGTGAGCTGAGAAATGTCCTAGGCCTTCATGAACTGTTTTAAGGATAAAATCCCGAAGGGATACTCCCCTCTCTAAGGGTCCCATAGGGATATAGATGTTAGAATAGCCGTTGGTATTGTTAGCTATGAGGAGGCCATCCTAAATTGAATAGTGTAGCTTGTCAGTTGTCTCCAGAACTCGCCGGAAAAGAGGGTCATTCTGGAGAGCTTCAATGACAGCAGGGCGGAATTTTCCCATGAGGGATGAGTGAAGAGTACCAAGGAAGGTCTGGGCCTTATCAGTTTCTGTAGAATTCCAGAATGCTTCAGGATCACTATAGAGGGGTCTAGAAGCTGGCGAAGCTGGTGAAGCCGGAGGTGTGGAGGCTGGAGTTAACATATCTGCAAGTCTAAGGTATTTGTTTCCTGGTGAGGGTAGGGACATAGAGCTATCCTTTGATGGAGGGGGGCTACTGTCCATTGAGGTATCTGATGTTGCTTTCGCTTTCTTTGCTTGCTTTTGCTTTTCAGGGTCCTTGGGGAAGTATCCATTAGCTTCTTTGCTGTCTCTGTGTATGTGGCACTGGTCATCATAACAGGCAGTCCCAGAGAGCGCTGAATGGCTTCGTTCCTCTCTACTTTGGTGAAGGTTCAAGGTAGCTTTGTCTCCCCAAGAGTTGCCTGCCTGGAGGCTGCTATCGTTGCTGCTAGCTCTATTCTTGCGCTTTTGGGAGCGAGTGACTGCATTGGCTGCTATCTCTTTGCTTACTAGGTAGTCTGGGGATGAGCGGTAGATTGATTCGCGAGTAGTGAGGGCTGGAGAGTGCTGTGTTTCTTTAATGGTTTCCATTTCGTTGTCGGAATCTAGGCTATAGTATGATGAAGAAGTGTAGTTGGTTTGAATATGATTGGAGTTGTGGTTCTGGAGATCTGAATTTTCGGAGGTGGGGTCCTGTAGTATTATATCCTCAGGCCCTGAATTGGTTTCATGAACTCTGGATAGATAGTCTGCCAGGAAATTCGAAACTCCAGGCATGTATTCTATTTTAAAATCAAAGCGGCTAAGATGCATTATCCATCTCTGCTGCCGCTCACCGAGATTCTTCTGTGTCTTGAGCTTGGTAAGGCTCTCATTGTCGGTAACTATGGTGAACTTTGTGTGGGACAACAGGTGGGCGAAGGCTTGTACAGCCTGAACTATTGCAACCGCTTCCTGTTGGTGGGTGGGGTAGTTACTCTGAGAGGCTGACAGTTTCCTGGAATGGAATGCTGCCGGTCTGGCAGTATCTCTAGTTGGTCCATGGCCTATCCAAGCGCCACTACCGGTAGGAGATGCATCTGTAAATAGCCAGATTGGTTCTGGGTTGGTATAGTCAATACGTTTAAGGATTTGATGATATTTTGCCGCCTTTTTCACTGCTTGAAAGGCTGCTTCCTGAAAGTCTGTCCATATCTGTTCAGCATCGCCGGTAAGCTCTGTAAGTGGTGCAGTAATAGTGGCGATGTGTGGTAGGAACTGGGAGATATAATTAACCATCCCACTAAAGCGCAGAAGTTCCTTTCTGTTCTGAGGTCTTGTCCAGTCCTCAATGCTTCAGATCTTCTCTGGTGCTGGGTGAATGCCTTTATCATCAATAAGGTGTCCTAGTATATCAAGTTTTTCTGCAAAGAAAACACTTTTCCTTGGGTTGGCATATAGCTGCGCTTTTTCCTGCTTCTTGCCAATAGCTTTGATATGCTTGATATGGTCTTGGTGTGTATCGCTATATATCAGGATATCGTCAATGTATACCCATACATAGACTCCTAACTCTTCTGACAGTGTATCTTCCATGACTCTCATGAAAGTTCCTGGCACATTTGTGTCTCCTTGCAGCTTTACTTTGCAGGCGAAGCCTCCAAAGGGTGTCTTGATAGTGTTATATTTCTCATCCTCAGGCTCCACCCTGGTCCGAAAGTAGGCATCACTGAGGTATATCTTGCTTCGGAATTTGGCTCTGCCCACAGTGTTAAGTATGAGCTGCTGATTAGGGATTGGGGCTTCGTCCTTCTTAGTGTTCTTATTCCTATAGCGAAGGTCCACTAATGGTCTTATCCTGCCATCAGGCTTTCCTTGAATGAACATGCTGGCGCCTCCAGGAGTCTGTGATCTGTAGAGTATCCCAGCCCTGATTTGCTTCTCTATCCATGCCTTGAATTTAGAGATCAATTTTTCAGGGGTCTTGAATGTTGGCATCTTGACATATAGGTATGGGTCCTTAATCATAATCTGGTGGTTAAAGCGCCACAATGGTGGTAGGGTTTCAGGTATTTCTGTGACAAAAACTTGGGGGAACATCTTGAGGAAATCTGGTATATCCTCCTGTTTAGCCATCGCTGAGCGAGGCTGGGTGCTGTTCCCATTGCAGTTTACTCTGACCTTGTGGTCAGGGAAGTAGAGGGTATTTTTGCGGCAGTCTATGACTGCTCCAAAGCGTATGAGGTCATCCATACTGAGTAGTATATCATAATCGGATACTGGAGTGACGCTCATTTGTACCTTGGGTACCTTCATGCTTCCAATTTCGATATCTGTGATGCAGGAGTGATTGCTGCTTGATCTGGATCCTTTGACAGCCATTTTTAGCATTGTAGGCGTCTTCTTGTTGGTATAAGGGATATTGTTTGTTGTAACAAAGCGATTGCTGATTAGGGTACCGCCAATGGTTCCAGTGTCTGCTAGGACCCTGGCGGGTTTCTTGTTGACTAGCGTTGTGAATTGCAATACTTGGAATGGCCTGGCCGCTTCCTTGGGGGCGCCAACAGTAGTCTTGTAAGTAATAATGGTATTCCTTCCATCCAACTCTTCTGTATCATCGCTTTCTGCCTCATAGTGCTCTTCCTCGCTATCGGGTGTGCCCTGGGTGACAGTGACATGATTTGACTTGATTTCCTTCTTAGGACAATCATTTGCCATATGTCCTGCTTCTCCACAGTAGTAACAGGGTCCTTCTCTCTTGCGTCGATCCATTTCCTGCTTGCTTGGCTTTTTATGCTTGGGAGAAGTCGATTTTCATACAGGAGCTTTGCCTTTTCCTGCGGCCTTGTTGCTGGTTTGTTGTGGAGAGTTCTTAGCTTTGTTTGGCCTATTTCCGGAGGTGCTGGAGGAGCTGCCGCTACTTCCATAGGCTCCTGTCTTGAACCTTGTTGCATCATATCTCTCTACCAATTGGACAACTTGTTTCCAGTTATCGGTATCTCTTATCTGTTGTTCCACATTTCTTCTGAGCCTAGGATCCATGGCATCCAAAAAACGTTGTCTTTGTGCATAGTGTGATATTGAGTCTCTAGGCAGTGTTCCTCTTAGGTCTTCTAGTTCTCCAGCAATCTTGGAAATTCTCGCTGGCTTGCCTCCTGAGGACTGTTGTATCTTCTGCCATTTGAGGTACAGGTCATCTGTGTTGGTTGATGCTTCAAAAAGCTGTTTAAAGCGATTCTTGAATTCTAGGAGGGAGGGTTGATTGTCTTCAAACTCATCCATGAGGTTGAGGTAGGCACTATGTGCTCACTTTTCTGTATAGGCGCCATAGTAGTCCACTACATCCTCCGTGTCATCAAGGACATCATACTTGGATAAGTATATCTTAACCTCCCTAAACCAGCGCTTGAGTTTGTCTGGTTGAAGATCTTCGCCTTCTCCACTGAACTTAGATGGTTGTGGAAGCTTGATCTTTGGTTTTCTGGGTTGGTCTGGAGCGTCAGCCATCGTCCTAGATGCTGGTGGAGGTGCTGGCGGGTGTCTGTGAGTTTCTGGTTCTTTCCCTTTTCCTTGAGGTACTGGTGGTGGTCTAGAGGGTCCTGGAGAGTCAGGAAATCCGCCAGGTGGTGTCTCGCTTCTAGAGGGTACTGCAGAGTGTGGTTGGGTTCCAAAGACGGTCTCCAAGATGCTTCTGGTTCTTGATCTCGATTCCTGAGCTGTCTCTCTTCTCTGGCTTTCTCTTTGGACGATTTGCTCTGCTGTAAGGTCCTCTTCTGAGTCTGTATCAAGGTCTCCTGGTTGTAGGAAACTTTGTCTAGGTATAGGTGTATCGTCACCTTCTCCTTCTCGGGCTGTGTCTGGGTTATTCCCAAGTCTGCTGGGAGGTCTGGATATCCTTCCAGACCTAGTGGTCTGACTTCTTCTGTCTGTATTGATGAATGTAGCACTAGAGCCGGGTGTCTGTCCCTGCTGCTCCTGCTTCTAACTAGTTATCAAGAAAGGGAAGGGTGATCAATCCTACCCACTGTTCTCAATCCTAAGGACCAGATATCACCTGCGGAGGCGAAAAAAATGTAACAGGCGCTAGCCTGTGTGAACGGTTATTCAATAGAGCCTAGGCGGTAGCCTGCTATCGCTTTGGTGTCTAAGGGAGACCTGCTGTGAGACGAAGACAAGGGGAGTACAATAGAATGGTTTATAGAGCGAAGGGGAACAATAGGATCGCTGTTCAACCAAGTGTATTCACTGTCTAGGCATCTGTCTGAAGTCTGATGTCTCCTGC
>QFET01004780.1:0-23106 GCA_003316355.1 Tuber calosporum
AGCGGGTCATCACCCAGCTAGGAACTTAGTGTTTATGCCCTTGAGGCATGTGGGATTACGGCAGCGGTGGGCTGCCTGTGTATGTGCTAGAGCACACAGGGTACAGGTGGGGGTAGTGGCTTTGCACTTAGGGGAGGGGTTGTCATAAGGCCAACACTTCCGGCATTGCATAAACTTCCCTGAGGAGTGGGCCTTTTAGACTTTACGCGGACGGGACAAGAGACGGAGGGTGGAGCCAAGCCTGTTGACATCGTCAGAGACTACGGTGACTACAACAGACGTAGTGGTCTTGTTGTTCGAATAACAGGGTCGGGTTGGAGGAAGAGTGCTGAGTACATAACAACATCAGTTGCATTGCGAACAGATTCAGAGAGGGCAGGAAAGAGGTCAGCCTGGTCCTCTGGAATGTAGGTTGTAGGTAAGCTGTGGGTGGTCATTTGGACCTCGTTTGGGGCAGGGTGGAAAGGACTGTAGGGGTTGTTTCCTACAGGAAAAGCTTGGTTAAGACAGTTAGTCATTGCTTTGTAGTTGGGTGAGTAAGCAGTGGAGGGTGTGTGTGGGTCAGTGCCTATGAGGGTGAGAAATCCTGTAGAATTGACTCCTGCAGAAAGGTACAGGGGGGAAGGGTAGTTAGCCTGCCTTAGGACGGCAGCCATCATGTCTGGGGCAGTGGCTGCCACACGGTCACCATCTGGATGAGGTGCGGGAGAGGTGCCAGGGGCGAAGAATCTGCTCTCGGCGGAGGGCAGCGGTGCTGGACCTTGAGACTGAGGACTGCTGCCTTTGTATGCTCTTACTTGTGCGGGCATGGCGGGCTTCTTCCCTTTGCCTTTGGTACCTGGTGCAGAGGGTTTTCCTGCTGCAACAGCAGCATAAGACTTGTTGGCCCGGCAGGACTAGGTGTCTGTAGGTTGGGTGTTGGAAGATGAGGGTGGCGAGAGAAACACGGTTTGGGGAGGGTATTTGCCTGCCCTATACTCTTGGGCTTTCCAGGAGAATAGGTGGCGGACGGCATATGCGGCAGTTTTGCTATACCACTATTTTTCAACTGTGTCATAGCAAGGGAGGTCTGGGTCCGCGCCTTAATTTGCCAAGGGTGCAGGTTGGAGTTTAGGGTTGGGGAGAGACCTAGGTCGAGCCTAAGCAGGGCGAGGGGGGACCAGGGAAGGAGGAGGGGTATGTCTGGCAGTGGCTCCTGCCATGAAGCGAAGGGATAGGTCCCTGTGTGTAGCCTCCAAGACTGCAATCGAGGGGGGGCTGATGTAGTAGTAGGGGAGGGGGTCGACATAGCGGCAGAGATCTCATCTATGCGCGTAGTCAGTGTGGCAAGTCGGCTAACTGCCTCATTGATTGCAGAGAGGGCAGTGCACAAGAGTGGGATGATGGTGGCCTCCATATTAGAAAGGTTGTAGAGGTGGGAGATGTCAAACTCATGAAGGATCCATGGTGGCGTTTAAACTAGGTGACTATAATGTCCAGGAGGTTCTGGGTTGCAATCAAGTGGTCAGGGAGTGGTGCAGGGGTGCTGGCCTGGGAAGAGTGGGATGAGTAGGGGGCTGTGCAGTGCTGGGTGCATGAGGTTGACCTGGAGGGGCCAGGGGAAGCTATGGCCATAACTGTTACACTGGAAGTAGGGCTGTGTCACTAAAGAGTGAAGTTTGAGTGAGCAATAAGATTTGGTATGTCGTGGCAGTTACCACATAAAAAGTCGAAGTTTTGTTCGTCAAAAAATTTCAAAGATTTAAAGCCAGAAGATAATATAGGGCACGGAGCGTGTCCCTTAACTATGGGCAACTGCTAGCTATTTATACAATTCTCCCGGTACTTATGTTAGCCATATATATGAAGTATCCTTAGATATTATGGCCATGGTCATAGAAAGTGGAAACCCGGTTTGACCCAGAAATTGTATGCCCCGCTCAGTCAAATGATCACACTCTCTATTTTCTATTCTGAGAGTGTCTAGCTCTCCACCAGTAAATAGCCTTCAATTCATTTGCCAAATGAACTATGTTCATGTAGATGTAGCCCAGTTGCAAACATCTTATAGAATACCAGTTGATCAGTTTAGATGACCGTCTTTCCTGCATAAATGCACTCCACTGCATATGCATTCGGATTATCAAGAGTCAAAGTACTCTGTACATTACAGTCCAGATCTTTCACTGAAGCTGTGCAGCTGTGCTGTAGACACTACTTCTTGCCAGCATGGGTTGTAGTCATATAGTATCCTCCCGGTTCCATATACTATCACATCTACTAATTTGTACTATTTCCTGTATGTGTACTGAAGGCATACCTGGATGACTTGGTAAGTAAACTGGCCAATAATCCAGTTCCAGTACTGACTCAACATGGGCCCTGTGATGATCATCAAGGACCATCTAACAGAGGGCAACCATCACTTCTACTGGTACAGGCCACAATGCCAACAAAGTAATCAGCATCAACACCTATAAAGGTTAAGGGAAAAGGTGTTGACTGTGGAGGAAAAAACCTACCACAACCACCACCAGTACCAGGTAACCTTAGTGATGCGCCAGTCCTAGATGATGATAGGCCCATTATTGGCAGACAGGATAGATGGGCCTGAGAGGGCGGCATGCCAGAATGCGCTCACCGTTTACCATATATTCCCTGAAATGATTTACCTGAGAGAAGATTAATGTTGGCTTTCTTTGAATGTATCAGTAGACTCTCCCTAACAGCAAAGCTAAGTGCGGAGCCACCCGAGTTCTTTGATGACATGACAAACAAGGTGTGCGAATTTGGTTGACAGCCTGTGAAGACTATTTCGATCGCAACCCTACACAGTGGGAATATTATGCCTATAGAATAGTTTTTGCCTTGGGAAAAATATAGGGTCACAAAGTGGCAACCTTGTTAGAACAATACCGAAGGCTGATGTGTGGATTAGGTGGATACATTTGAGACCAACACTACTTAGGATGAAATCGATTTCAGCAACAAATGATGAATCGATAGGGTGGCATTGAGGCAGAAAGACAAGCCCTAGATAATATAACAAAGGTAGTCTATTTGAGAGAGATAGACACTTATCTTCTTCTTCTCAAAAACCTAAACATCAAAGCCAAACTTGCAGGAATCAGTTGGAGGTGGGAGTGGAAAGCAAACTTGCTGAAGAAACTTTGCGACGGTTATCTCATCTAAAATTTTCCCCCTGATGAAGAATGGTTGTAAAGTATAAGAGAAGTTGGAAGACAAGAGGAGGAATTTCTGTAACAAGGAAAATTATCCACATGAGAACTAGCATCCAGTGAGTATTCCAAACAAAAGCGAGATAACACCAATAAGGGGGTCAATACCAAACAAGGATACACCAACCAGAAACAAAAAAACAATAACTCACAATGAAAGTCTGCTATAGATAGCATAGCACCAAAGAAAGTGGAAATGTAAACCACACATGAGCATACAGACAGGATGAAGGCTCATATTGGAATCGTACAACAGGTGGTTGATAAGCGAAAAGCAGTGAAGGAATATACTCACTGTGGCCTCTGAAACCACACATGTCCAAAATGTTGGAAGGACAGAGTAGTAGCCATGGCTTTCGCTAATGAAAAAATTAAGGTCTGACCGAATTTTCTACACAAACCTCACATTGAAACGCTCGTAAGAAGAACTAATTAACCAATGCTTAACCACATACAAAGCGGAGCCACTCCTCGGTTATGGGCGTTATCGGACACTGAAATATGGTAAATGCCTACAACGGTGATGGTGTTTGGGTATTCAGAGTACCTGGAAAGTTGTCAACGGAATTCAAATAAGTGATCCGTCTAGGCTATCGACTGAGGATTACTGGCTTTCACAGGCACTATCAAAATTGTAGCACAAGAGAAGTAGTCCCTATATCCATAAGTCCTTAAGAAAACACAGTTGATGGATCGACAATGCTGGAGCAAATCATTTTTAGAATGAAAAAGGGGGCTAGTCGCATCTTTGATCATGAGAATCAACCAAGTCTCACCCAATCCGGAAAGGCTGGCAGGACCACAACCAGGCAGCTTCCGAAATGAAAAATAGTTCTAATGAGAGTTGGCGAGATTCTCTTTTATAATAAAAAACCGAAATGAGATCCTTTGTTAGATGACCCCACCCAGTATCGCAACCAGTGTCATGGTCTAAGGATCCGTAAGGCTTTAATATATTTTTTTGTTTTTTAGGTTGTTTCTACTTCCGAGGCGAGAGCTGTTACGCACAAGGGTAAATGATACTGGAATAGAGTAGCTCATTCATACGAAAACTGTGTGAAAATTCAAGTTATACCCTGGCGGCCCCGGTGTTCGCACCATGTGACAAGACTATCACCTTGCACCCTTGCTTATTTACATTCAATACCGAGTCCTTGATGCACCTCTTGTAATACGGTATACGTCGCAACTGTCGTTCCAACCGGATGGTGTCCGCAGTGCCTTAAGGTGGAGCTCTCTTGCTATCCAACCCAGGTGAAAACGATGCGATTCCGTTAAGAACCCGTGCAGTTACACCGCTTTAAAGTCGGAAGACTAAAAGTATGGATTCGGGTTGTTCCCACAGGAAATAGAACCAGCGTGAAGTAGGCTACTCCACTACAAAGTCAGAATGTGCTGTTGACCCTAGATAATGCCCGTATGGTCAAACTAAGGGGAACAAGTTGGTAAGAAGAGTCAGTGATGACAAGAAGGCATTGGCTCAATCGTGAACGGAAGTCATCGTAAACGCCAGCTGCAGAGCCTGTTTTATCGGCACGGTATAGATATGGTCAATAACCAAGCTGGCCCCTTTGTGGTCTAAGAGACTATAGGTAGGTTCCAAACAGGATAGGCTAAGTCTGAACAGCAGTTAGGAGGTCAGGCGCCTCGTACCAAATGGTGGGCAACCCTTTCTGTAAAAGAGGAGCTCCGACTGCACTATTAGCTCTTTGTGCAATAGAATCGTTAGGGCTAAATAGTGATCACTCTTAGGTAGGAAGCTCGATGAACATGGAGGGGTATTTGGTAATTATTAAAGCTAGATATCCTTTGCGAACACTCAGATGCGGGATATAAATATCGTAGTGCCTGCTGAGTTTCAGCCATCATCTAGCAACGGAGAAGAGATCTTAACAATATCATATGTTTTACCAGAAAAATCTTTACTACTCAAACAAACGAGCCTTCCTAGACAAGGCTCCATATACGGTATTAAGAATTTGGCCTAGTTTGATTCTCGTGTCCTTAGAATCGGCCACCCCTAACAGGATATTGATATTTCTCCTTGTTACCAAGGCTCTTTAGATGACTACTGGACACCTCCAAGTCATATCTCATGAATCAAACAAGCTCATAGATGATTGCACCCTCCACGACAAGCTTCTGCTCGAACTACATCCCTCAAAATACATATCCTGTTTTAAAGAAATACTTGAAAATCCCTCGCTGAGATTCAGTTCTATATACTTCTTCAACCCTCCTGGTTTACCAATCCCGAACTCGTCCCTACGGAATCAGATTTCCACGAAACTACAAGAACACTTTTACGGTCCCACCTTCCCTAGGAAACGTTCTAAGACTACGACACTTAGGAAGAAGGACCCTCCAATTCTTTCAACCTTACCTCACCCTCATTTACCCCATCTCTTTGGAGTCTAGAAAAACCTCCTGAGTCTCAATAAAACAAGATGGCACCACAATTAACTGTCGACAAAGACCAAGCAATGTCCTATATAGAAGTAGTCTCGCTTGTTGGAACCAACCATGCACCCGGACGCTAGAGGTTACCTTTTGCACTCCACCACCTCTCACAGACAAGTGGGGTCTGAAAGTCGCAACCAGGATGTCGATCAAGGACTCCCCGTCCCCCCTATCTAAAAAATCCAGCTATGAAAGATTATCAGAATGCATCGGCTAGGAAAGGAGCTACTGTGACGACAACATCCCAGAATCAGTTGATATGCTATATCTGGCCTACCGTGAATTATCTAGTTAAGCTCAAGACCAGTTAATTCAACTACAGCACCATGCCCAACTGATAACACGTGGGGAACAAATTATTTGGGAAGAGTTATAAGATGTCAATCTGGGACTTGTAATGTTAGCAAAGGAAACTGCTGCACTTCAAGATGCAACCAGCAAAGTGTTGGACGAAAGGTTGCGAGCGCAGGATAAATGGACCTCACACCATGAAGCGGTAAATACTTAACGTTTGCTAACATTGGGGCAACAGGACCAGAGTCGCTAGATTGAGACCGCCAGATAAAACAGGCTTTGAGTACGCAAAAGGCAGAACTGCTACTAAGACCTGTAGCTACCTATAAAGAACATGAGCAGACAAGAGAAGAGTTACGAGAAGGTCACTAGCGCCTCGAACAAGAGCGCTTGGATAGGGAGGCCTATGTCGTCAAACAGAATACTGCATCAGAACAGCTAAACCCTATTTGAAACTGATGAAGGATACTTTATTGCAACTAGAGGTTGCAAAAAACCAACCTAGAATGTGGGAAACAGTGGGACCACAGACTGTGGTAAATCCTAGTTTAGAAATACGAACCATACCCTTGCTGATGGAAGGGAAGAATTTTGCTTTATCACTGCTAGAGATACGGGAGAAGGAGTTGACAGGGGATAAGGAAATGGAAATGCGGGAAAAGATCCAACAGCGAAGCCACCAGCAAATGCCCCTAACCCCGGAAACAAGGACATAGGCTATGACGATTAGGGCGGTCCCTACTGGTAAAGTGGTCAACCTTCTTGTCGCCCTCGACCCAATGGATAATTCAAATCAGAAGAAGATGCATCCTTGGACTGATTAGGTAAATCTTAGCCCGAACGAATAGGCATCAGGTAGATTCCGCATTCAAATTTGAGAATAAATCTACTCTAGATGTTCGAGTATGGTTACAAAATGGTGAAGATTACTTTGTGATAAACCCATGGCAGTAGGAAGATGAGGCAGAATGCATCAAATATGTGTTGGGAAGAAA
Organism: Tuber calosporum; assembly: GCA_003316355.1. Classification (NCBI taxonomy): domain Eukaryota; kingdom Fungi; phylum Ascomycota; class Pezizomycetes; order Pezizales; family Tuberaceae; genus Tuber; species Tuber calosporum. The sequence continues at coordinate 6,968 of QFET01004780.1, forward strand.
GGAAGGGACCGAGGTAGCCCCCTTTGTGATAACTTAACAATAAAAGATGCCGAGAGACCTCGGCTTCTCAAAATATGAGTGTGATGATTTATGGGTTACTTTCTGAGCGGAAGTTACTGAACGATTCTTGGGACTTCATAAGGCACAGAACAGCTTAGCAGAAATAGAAAAGATTCGGTATACAGGAGACATATAGAAATACCTCCTTACTAGTGAGAACTATAACATTGAGGCAGAAGTATCTGGTACTGCCTGGAGTTCCATAATTCAGCGGCAACTCCCTATTGAAGCCATGTGAATGCTATCACATGATAATCTTGACCTGGATAGCGAATGGATGAAGGCAGTAAACAGAGTTACCAAAGTGCAGGAATCGTTCAAGGAACAAGGCGTATTTCGTAAAAATGACCAAGGGAAAGCGGATACCCAAATCCAGCAGTGAGATGAGGACTGCAAACCCAGTAATGCGCCTGCTGGAAATGAGAGGCGGAAAACATATAGAGTGCCTGTAAAAGCGGCATACCAAAAGAAGAAACAAGTGGAAAAAGGGAAAAACACCGCCGCAGATCCAATGCTTCAGCACTCAAATTGGATTGAGGCTCATGAAGGAATTCCTAAAGACAAAATTGAGGAAAGGAAAAAGGCCAATCAATGTACATGATGCACATTGGCAAATCATAGTTGGAAATTCAGACGGAGACTGCCACAAGTATCAATAATCTAAAACCGAAGGCAGAACCCTTATACACCAGATAAATGACCCTAGGCTCCAAATATGTCTAAGGGGCAGATACAACCTTGCAAAAGGATAATGCAAGTCATCGAACCCTAGATTTGGGAGCTGGAGGATGAGGAGGAAACTTAAGAAACTTTTAGGCACAGGCAGTGACAGCGACTGGGTGCTCGCTTATGGACCCCTTTCCGAAATTGAAATCAACAACGGGGCTCTATCCCTACCAGGCCCTACTAGGAGGTATTCAGCACTTCTCCGTATGAATCTGAAAACCAAGTGAGAATCACTAAAAGTAGTCCAAACATACGGGAGTAATGCAGACCTAAGAATGACACGCGAGCAAGAAGTGATTACATTGGATACCGGCTCGCGGTGGTCTGAGACTAACTCTGCCAACCTTAAACTGAAAAAGAATAAAGCGGTTCGCAACATTTGGTCTACATTGGACCTTAGTACTGAAGACAGTTGATGGAACCAGAGTCCTTTTAAAGCCGTACATCCCTCTCAATATTCCATCGAAGAGTGGACAGACTAGCTCAAGCAAGGGACCTCTTAAAAATGCAAAGGGGAAACAAGTTTAACCTGGATCGTGAGAAGCCTTGCTGGAACGAAGATTCATCATGGGTCGGCTGGAGAAAGGATTAATTAGATAAACAGGCAGTGATTCTTGATACCTAGAAAAAAGATGGTATAACAAAAACAGAAACTACAGCCACCTAGTTCACACCCTAAATGGAGTGGGTTAAATCCTTCCCGAACCTGGACTCCAGCTTTGTAGACGGGCGAGGCATGAGAGACACATGTGGTTATCGAGGCACTGCATGAAGAATCTCCTGAGTACAAGAAAGCCGACCATCACCATATGATACGAGTACGGCTCCAGTTGGGGAAAGGCAGATGCCTGGGCAAATCACTTGTATTTAGGAAAGCTCCAGCAGGCGGCAAAGAACGCTAGTAGTTGGTTGCCCCGTACACCAAGCCAAGGTATGTATTACTTTGTGTGAGGAGACTTCAATAGCCGGAACTGTGTGAGCATGGTATCAAACACCTTCAGTTATAGATACAAACCCATACGAACAGGTCACTAAAATGACAGGTACAATCCCCTTTGGGCCCAAATAAGAAAATCAAGACCCCGGCAAATGTGTCATAATATTATACCTTGCTAGAACATAGGGTAATCTTTGAAGCAAATGGCAGAAGAATCTCGCATACAGGCTCTTAGATTCATGATCAGGTATTTTCCTGATCAATCAATATCTGGGAAACCACTATCGGATCCCTTATTAAATACACACTCGCACACAAAACATCCTTACCTCTGAAGGGACCCCTGTAGCAGGTTGAGGAAAACATTACACAAACACAATTCTATTAGAAATTGGGACAAATAAACTCACATCATATATAACTTGTGAGATCGCCCCAGCAGGAAGATATCATTTGATCATCCCATCTGGCAGGTAGCACAAGGAAAACCCTACCACGAACATTGGACACCTACAAAGATGGGTCTTTAATCATGACAAGTGTCAAAGCCATATTCATGTGCAGGACTGGGAAAATTTATTTGAATAGGATGAGACGGTAACCTATGATCCGGGGATTAAATAGGTGTGGAGAATAGAGCGTACCAATCCGGAAAGTATCTAGGCTTTGCAAAACATTCCTAATAATACAATGAATATAAAAAGGTATTATTACCAGAAACTGCAGCAAAGCTGGTGAGCAGATGGACTTTCGACCATGCGATTGACTTGGTTCCCGGGGCGGTATCACGTTGGGGACCAATATACCGGATCTCAGCTCATCAACTTGACTTGCTAAATAAATACTTACAGAAAATGTAAGATCAAGGAAAGATCCAAGAAAGCAAGTCACCCGTAGGGGCACTAATTTTATTTATACATAAACCTGATAAGTCAATGAGATTATGTGTGGACTATCAATAATAAAACAATCTGACAATAGTCAACAAAGACCTATTGTAGCTGAATAGCAAACTCCGCGATAGAGTCGCAGGGGCAACCGTATTCACAAAGCTTGTTGGCAAGGATGGATACCACCTACTAAGGATCAAGGAGGGAGAAAAGTGAAAAACCGCCTTTCACACACGGTATGGCCACTTTGCATACAAAGTAAAGCCATTTGGGTGGGTAAACGCAACTGCCACTTTCCAGGCAATGATGATGAAAATCTTGCCCGAATTCCAGGACCACTATGTGGTAGTATACTTTCACGATATCCTAATATACTCAAAAACCGAACACTAACATATTTAATTGGAAAACATGTCTTAGCTTGGTTAGAAGAATATGATTTAGCGGTATCAACCACCAAGTCGGTTTTCCATACGGATAGGGTAGAATTCCAATGAAATATCGTGGCTACGAATGGGGTCACTATGAGTGAAAGATTAGTGCTGACCATCAAGGACTGCAAAGCACCTTGGTCAGTTCTGGAGTTGCAAATATTCATTGGCTTTATCAATTTTTACCAGCAGTTCATAAAAGAGATTTCAAAAATCTGCAAACCAAAAATGGAAACATCGAACAAAGATACTAGGATATTTAGCAGGGGACCAGAACAAAGGGTAGCATTCAAGGAACTCAAACACAGGTTCACAACTCTCTCTATTCTTTGCCATTTTTACCCAGAACGAGAAACTATAGTCGAAACCGACACTGGCGACTTTCCACAAAGTTGCCTGCAATCCCAATTCAAGGACAAAAAGGTCAATCCTTTGGCCTTCCACTGCAGAAAGCTAAGCCCTGCCATAAGGCATTATGAAATCCATGACAAGGAATTGCTTGCTATACTGGAAGTATTCAAAGAATGGGGCGAGTACCTGGTGGGAACTGAAGACCCAGTCACTGTATATACCGACCACCATAATTTGCAAAAGTTCCTAACCTCTAAAGTATGGAATCCAAGGCAGATAGGTTGGGCACAACAACTAGCAAACAATAACTTCAAAATAGTTTTTAGTCCAGGAAAGATAGAAGGCAAACCTGATGCATTAAGCAGACGGCCAGAGTACCATCCAGATGAGGGAGCTGTGTATAGCGAACAGTAAATACACAAACTATCATACTTCCAAATCTTGCTGGTACACTTAAACGAGCCAGAAGATATGGAAAGATTTGCTATAACAGCAAACCAAGTACCCAATACACTCTGGGTAAAATTGCTGTCAAAAAAGTCTAGGATACCTACTAAGCGCTAATACATGGCTGCTGGACATGACTTCTATACAAATAACGACTTTATAGTACCACAATAAGGATAAGTACTGCCGGAAATTGGTATTTCAATAGGGTTACCGCGAAATCCCTATGTCCAGATAGCACTAAGAGTTGGTCTAGCAGTAAAGGACGGAATTGATATAGAAGGTCGGATTATCGACGCCGACTACACAGGAGAAATCAAGGTTATCATGAGGAACCATGGATATGATAACTGCCAAGTAAACAAAGGAGATCATATACCAGAACTGGTAATCGAGAATATAAATACCTCTCAAGCAATAGAAGTGGACAGCCTAGAACCCCCTGAATGGTGTAGTTCGGGAGTTGGCAGTTCCGATATCTCCCCTAAAAGGGCAGTGGCAGATCCGAGCAAGGTAGTCGATGTCCATCTACAAGCAGACCCAATGGAAAACGAGTATTTTGACAGGCTAGACTGGCCAGAAACAGCCAGAGTTTGGACACAAACTTGTATGATATTCAATGCCATAATATCAAGAGCAGATATACGTAAGTATGATCAACAGCTATTAGTGGACATAACACAAGGGTCAAGGGAGTACCAAGACTGGCAGCAGGATAAAGAAGAATTATAGGTATAGAGAGAGGCAGGACAGCCGTTACCAATAAACTGGACAGTAGTCAAATGACTACGCTATTACGGGAACCGGATTTACATCCCTGAAAATGAAGACTTACAGACCACAATCGCCAAAGGATGTCATAAGTTAAAGGTAGCAGGACACTTTGTACTAGCAAAAACTATGGAGATCACATCCAGTAATTTCTATTGGAAAGGCATCACCAACTGTATGAATGATTACGTCTGGTCCGTTGATGAATGCCAACACAATAAAGCTTCATGACATGCAATATTGGTTTACTGCAATCCCTTGAAGTCCCATACGCAGCCTAGACATTGATATCTACAGACTTCATAACTCAATTACCTGAATATCTAGGGAACACCCAAATAATGATAGTAGTGGATCAATACACGAAAATGGCATGTTTCAGCGGACTCGAGGGAAATGCAATAGCAATTGGTGGGGCTGGAGTATTCTTAAGGGAAGTCTGAAAGTTGCATGGACTTCTAGCCAAAATTATTTCAGACATGGACTCAAAGTTCTCGGGAGAATTCTGGGAATCTCTGTGCAAAAGCCTGGGCTCAATACAAAAAATGTCAACAGCATATTACCAGCAAACTGATGGACAAACCGAACGAACCAACCCAATGTTGTAAGGTTATATTAGGAATTTGGTTAACTATGATCAAAATGAGTGGTATCAGCGGTTACCATTAGCCGACCATGCCTACAACAATTCGGCCACCAACACTACTGGGTTATCCCCATTCTATGCAAACTATGAATTTCATCTGCAGACATAATGGATGAAGGAATGCAAAGATAAAAATCCCGGAGCAAACTTGGATGCTCAATGGATGTAAACAATACAGCAAAAAGCAAACGAGGCGCTGGAACAAACTCGACAGAATATGAACCAATATTGTGATCGAAAGGCAAAGCAACAACCTGAGATACAAATCGGAGACCTGGTAATGTTCAACGCAAAAAATATACATACAAAGCGACCATCCAAGAAGCTCAGCCCGAAGTTATATGGGCCTTTTAAGGTGTTAGAAAGTAAAGGAGTACACACCTTTAAACTAGAAATATCACAACGGTGGAAAATCCTCACGATATTTCATGTCTCGCTGCAAGAATTATACCGCACATCCTTAAGACCGGCCAAAGAACAACCACCCCCCAGGCCCAAAGAAAACGATGCCGATTTAAATTGGCAAAAAGAGCGGATTGTCAAGAGTGAAATAATATCTTCCACAAGGAGGATACGCAGAAGGAACCAAAGATTGCCGAAATTAAGGTATTTTGTGAAGTGTACGGGGTGTTCCGAAAAGAGAACACCAGAGATTCACCGGAAAACTTAGAACTTGAGCAGGAATTGGTGAAAAAATTTCATAGGGACTACCTGTAAATGGCGAGCAGGGCTGATGTTGAGTTGCAAGGAAAAGGTTTTCCAGATGTGGCCAAGCAAATGAAGCAGGTCTTTTCCCTATTGAGGCAAGCTCAAACATATGATGGTATTTGAAAAGTATATTTAATTTTTATGTTAGAAGGAATAACAGGCACCTGCAGGACGAAGAAGAGTGTGGGACAAAGACTGGGAGGAGTGAGCTCGTGTTAGGCATATGGGTAAATGATACTGGAATCCAGCAGATCAATTATAAGAAAAATGTGGAAAATCCAAGTAATACCCCTGCAGGCCCGGCGTTCGCACACTATGACAAGACTTGCACGTTGAAAGGTTGCTTGTTCACATACAAAACCTAGTCATGGAAGCACATCTGGTAAGACCGTATACATCGCCGCCTTCCATCCGAACGGATGCTGATTGCAGGGTATATTGGAGGAGCTCTCTGGTTATCTAAGCCAGGGGGAACTATGTGATTTTGTAAAGAACCTGTGTAGTTTCACCTATTTGAAGTTGGAAGACTAAAATATGGATTTGAGTAGTCCCAATAGGAAAGAGAACAACTATTAAGTAGGCCACTGCAGTACTAAGTGAGAATATGCTGATGCCCCTATATGATGTCAGTATGGTTAAACCATTCGGAACAAGTTGGTAAGCTGAGGCAGTTATGACAAGAAGGTATTGGCCCAAAGGTGAACACAACTCCTTCTGAAAACCAGCAGCAATGCCAGTTGTATCAGCACAGTGCGTACAAGGTCAACAACCAAGCTAGCACCTAGATGTTCTAAGAGACTATTGGCGCGTTCTGAATAGGACAGGCAAAGTCTGAACAGCAGAAATGAGGTCTGGCGTCTCCTACCAAAGGTTGTGCAACCCTTTCGGTGAAAGAGGATCTCAGACTGTACCATTCGCTGTAAGGGGAAGAGAATCTGCAGGGTCAAACTATGTTCACACTAAATTAGCAAGATGGATAAACACGGAGGGGTACTTAGTTTGATAGAAAGCAAGATGTAGTCTGCAAACACTCTGACGCAGGATATTAATATCGAAGTGCCTCCTTAGCTTTATCCTTCAACAAGCAACGGACAAGACATCTTACCAATATCATAAGTTTTACAAGAAAAATCATTACTACTCAATTAAGCGAGCCTTGCTAGAGAAGTCTCTGTATACGGAATTATCAAAATAGGCCTAGTTCGATTCGCGTGTGGTTGATATTGGATACTTCAAACAAGAAGGACCCTTAGTTCTATCCCATGATTGAACCACCTATCCTTGAAACCATGCGGGGAAATGGCAGCCAGTTAGCCTGATTAAAGTGTCAGGGTTTTCTGACGTCCGGAAAACCAAAATCTCTTTGGAGTGTCGCAGAACGTCTATTTTAGTCGACAGAACAGGTCATGGGTGGGGCTTTGACCTAATGATACAATTAACCAAACTGTTGGCATGGGTGGTGTTTGAAGGCATGACCTCTGTCCAGATGCTTTTGACTGGCCAATACCAAATGCAACCTGCTAGACTATGACCCCAGGAAGGACCTATATTATAAATAAAACCCTCACGTTTTACTGAAATTTTCATGGTTTTTTGCGAAATATCCTAAAGTTTCAAAAACTATACTTTCCATAATGTGATGAGCAATTCCAAAGTTGGAAACTGTTAACCTCATGCACATGTCATATATTTTCCAAAAAACAATTTTATTTTCTAAAACAAACTACGCTTTTAGGAATATTACCTAAAAAACATAGTTAAGTATATCCAAAAAACTACTACTCATAATACTGGCAGCTATGTATATTTGCAATGCATAAGAAAGCCATGCATGATAATGGATGCAAGTTTCTAATGAGAATAGTAATTTTTAATTTTCTTGGAAGCCACAAGGTAGTGGGTAAAGACCGCTTGCAGTGGGCAGCCCAGAATCTTGATATTTATTTATTGTGTTCAAGTTCGTGTAAGAAGACCTCTCTGGTTGAAAGAACACTGGCGTTGTCACAAATACCCAATAAAATCAATCATTATATCTACTAACCTAGGACAAACAGATATAATACAGTCTCATAAATGACAAAAAACGATTATGAAGAACCAAAACGGTACTAATGACTGGAAGGATATACACATTTCTATGTGTATAGGAAACGTTACCCCACAAAAGTCCTACTAGACTCAGGATCAAATGTTTTTGTTATTCATAAAAATTTGGTGAAGGAATTGAAAATTCCTGATAAATCTAGGCAGGATCAGATCCCTATTTTAGGATTTACAGGAGACAATTCTGTTCTAGAATAGATTATACCTGTCCCATCTACTTAGAGATAGGAACAAATAAACAATTGTCTAAAATTGTGTGCAAAATCGCACCTATAGGAAATTACGGAATATTAATTCCAATTGTGTAGTACAATAATGAACATCCTACAAGGAGAATTCAGGACTGCGAAGATTAGAGTATTAATGCTACGGGATGTTAGCTCCATATCCTACCGAATAATGAAGGTATCTTAATTCAATGGGATGAGTAAGTGTTGGAAGACCTGGAGGCAGTTGTTGTTGGAAGAATTGCAAGAGTAGATGATGAGGAAGATATAGTCTTCAATTCACTCGCCGCACGAATTCTTGACTACCGTAACCTTTTTGCCCTATCAAGTGCAGCTAAACAACCCTCTCATGCAACCTTTGATCACGCTATTGACCTCAAACCCGACTTTCAACCAGCCTAGGCACCAATCTATCCGCTCTCAGAGAAACAGTTAAAAGCACTAATAACATATTTGAATGTTATGTTATAACAAGGAAAGATTGCCCTAAGCAAGTCTCCTGCCGGAGCAGCAATACTTTTTGTTCACAAATTGGATAAATGCCACAGATTGGTAGTTAACTACCGAGGTTTGAACAAAGTCACCTTCCATAATTAATACCTGTTCCATCGGATAACCAAACTACAGACTCGGTGCAAGGAGCCACTATTTTCCCCAAGATGGACCGCAAATATGAATACCTTCTAATCCGTATACAGAAGGGCGATGAATGAAAAACTGCTTTTGCACAAGATATTGCCTATATGAATACAAAGTCATGTCATTTGGACTTGTTAATGCATCTGCAACATCCCCGTCAATTATGACTATGATTCTGAAATAATTCCTGGATGAAGGAGTGGTAGTATATATGAATGATATACAGATATACTCAAAAATAGAAAAGGATCATGTTACAATAGTAAAAAAGGTACTGGAATGACTACGAAAATATCATATGGCTATATCCCTAGATAAAAGCAACTTCTATGCCAAATCTGTGCAGTTCCTTGAGTATATAGTGGGTGTTGATGGAGTCACTACGAGCAAGCGTAAAGTTGAATCAAGTAAAGCTTGGAAACCACCTATATCGGTAAATGAAATTCAAATGTTAAAGGGATTGACCAACTTTTATTGACGATTTATAAAGAATTTCCCAACACTATGTGCACCAATTACCAATTTACTAAAGGGTGGAATGAAGAATTTTGCTTAGAGAGAAACACAACAAATATCTTTTGATGAGCTAAAACGACAGTTCATTTCAGCTACTATACTATATCACTTGCATCCGGAAAGAGAAACAGTAGTAGAAACAGGTGCAAGCGTTTATGCTCTGCGATTTTTTCTTTATCAATATATTGAAAAAAGGTTGCACCTAGTTACAATCCATTTGAGGGCGCTTACTCCTGCCGAAAGCAACGATAATATTTATAAAAAGGAATTATAAGTAGTATTGGTGCATTAGAAGAATGGTGACACATCCTAGCAGGAACTAACAAACCTATTACCATCTATACCTATCATCAAAATCTACAATACTTTCTCACAACAAAAGCTTGTTCAGCAAGACAAATTCGATGGGCCCAGATGTTACTGGATGTTAACTTGAAAATCATTTACAGACCCGGAACCAAAGGAGTTCAACCTCTAGCATTAAGCTGGCGGACAGAGTACCGCCTGTATGAGGATGGTGAGCATGCCAAGGAGGCTATACTTCAGTCTCATTACTTTGAAAATATCGAGAATAATTAAACTTTATACTCTCTGTCAGATGGGAAATGATAAATTGGATCTGCTCCAACCTGGATTGCCAAAAGAGGAAAGGACCATTTCTGTTAGGGTTAAAAGGTTACTACAGGAAACAAGAATTCCTACTTGAGGTGCTAACTTCAAGGCAGGGTACTACCTCTACTGTACTGAGGATACCATAGTTCCTGCTGAAGAACATGTGCTCAAGGGGACTGGATTAGCTATCAGACCACCAATTTGAACATATGCCAGTATTGCACTACGTATTGTATTGGTAGTCGAGCATGGTATTTCTATTGGAGCTGGAGTAATGGATACATATTATAGGGGGTAGCTTAATATCCTCCTTGTCAAGACTACTGACAAGGCGTTTGAGGTATGCACTGGAGACTGCATAGCACAAATGATGGTAGAAAGTATTGATGAGAGAGAGCTTCATAAAGTAATAGAGTTGTAAGATACAGAACGAACAAGTCTAACTTTCGTGAGCTTGGGTATCTAGTTGGAAGAAACTCAGCCGCTATTATGTTTCCTATATTATAATGTCAAATCCGAGTATAGGGACTCAACCGATACAGCTGGCCACCCTATATCCTTTAAAGAACAAACCTTAATGTCTAATGCAATAATTGCTAAATGCCATATCAAGAAATTTAATATCAACTTCATGGCAAGGGTAAAAGAGAAAGCAAAGGATGATGCATAGTGGAGGCGTATGAAACGGGAGTTACAACAATTCGGAGATGATGGCAAGTCAATGCACAAACAATAGACCCTGATTGATAGAATGCTATTCTACAAAGAATGCCTATACATTCCCCACGACAAAAGCCTGCAAACTGATCTTGCATAAGGATGTCATGACTTGACAGTTGCAGGACATTTCGGTCAAGAAAAAACTCTAGAAATTCTCCCTAGGGATTTTTACTGGAAAGCAATAACCAACTGGATAAACGACAATATACAGTCATGTACAGAATGCCAATATGCCAAGGCCCAAAGACAAGCACACTTTGGCCTACTACAACTATTGCAAGGGCCTTATGCAACTTGTGTATCTACCACGGTAGATTTTAATGCACAACTACCCAAATATGCAGGATGCAACCAATTATGGTTGTAGTCACCCAATTCACGAAACTAGAATCTTTTATCATAATCAAAGAAAATGTAACTGCAAAAGATATGGCTCATACATTTTTCAAAGAAGTTTGAAAACTGGATAGTCTATCAACTGAACTCATCTGAGACATGTAGGAAATGTTTTCAGGAGAATTTTGATAGTCTCTGTACAAGATGTTAGGCATATAAAGAAAAATGTCTACTTCATACCACCCCCAGACTGATGGCCCACCGGAGAGAGTCAACCAGGTACTGGAGGGTTACCTGCGGATATTTGACAACTCGGAGCAGGATGAATAGTACCACTTTTTACAGTTAACCGAGTATGCATACAACTACTTAGTAACAGGTACCTATGGAATAATACCATTCTGGGCAAATACGGTTACCATCCTCAAAGAGAATGGATAAAGGAGCGTGAAGTATAGAATGCTAGAGCAACAGTGTATGCGAACTGGAAAAAAACGATATATGAAAAGGCAAAGGAATCACTTGAAAACATCGTGAAGGCATGAACAAGTACTATGACTGCAAGACTTACAGTAAACTTGACTTCAAAATTGGTAATTTGGTTATCCTAAATGCGAAGAACATCCGCACTAAGCGACCATGTACGAATTTAACAACAAAACTCTACAGTCTATTCAAAATCCTGTCGCAACTACGAGACCTAGCCCTGATATTGTAATTATTTGAATGCAGCAAATTCCAGCCTGTATTCCATGTATTGCTACTTGAGCCATACAGGACTTCAATGTGACAAGGCCAAGAACAACCACTGATGATACCAGAAGATATTCTAGGTCACCAGGCATGAGATATTGAAAAATCATTTAGAGTGAAATAATCACTTATGAATGAATATTTAAAAGGAGGTCAAGAACCATCCAAGAACTTCAATACTTTGTTAATTGGAATGGATGATCTGAAAATGAGAGTACATGGGAATCACCTGTGCACTTACAGCATAGTCAAGAGTCGTTAGAAGCTTTTCATGAGGAAAATCTGGATATGCTAAGGTTGGGCTAAGTAGTATCTACAGAAAGCTTTTTCCTGCTGTAGCCAAGTTATCGCAAAATGTATTTTAACCCTACTGGAAAGAGTACTGAAAGTATATATTGCTTCGGGATGAAGACTAGGAAGTGTGAGCTGTAGTTACACATATGGGAAATGGTACAATTTATTTGATATGATAGTATATAGAACCATGAAGTTGCTCTATGACTATAACCTAGGGTGGTAAGAAGTAGTGTCTATCACAGAGGTGCTCAGCCTCAGTGAAAGTTACAAACTCTAAAGTACGTAGTACTAAGACTCTTTATAATCTGAATGCATTGAATTTGAGTAGATATAAGCATGAAAGAGAGCCATCCAGACTATTCAACTGGAATTCGGTAAGAAGTTGGCAATGGGCTACATTAACTTGAACTTAGTTCATTTGGCAAATGGATCGAAGGCTATTTACTTGTGTACTGCTAGATATCCTCAGAATACTAGTTTTATTTGAGGGATCATTTGACTTAGCAGAGCAGGTATTTTCAGGGTCAAACGGGGTTTCCAACTTCTACGACCATGGCCATGATATCTAAGGATACTTCATATATATAGCTAACATAAGTACTGGGAAAATTGAATAAATAGCTAGTAGTTCACCATAGTTAAAGGATCATCAAGCAATGAAGAAGAAATCTTAACTCTATATTCCGTTATTAGTTGAACAACCTTACAGCTTTCGAGAAAATCCCATACCATTTACCTGTATTCTTACTGTAGCTATCCTAACAGTTCCGCTACCCTCTCGATACAAGCATGGCCCAGGCAATTCAATAGTATCGTATTGGCTACCCTGTAAATGGCTTTGTTTTTTTGATTATCTCAGATATTTGCCATCAACATACAGAATCCTGCATATAGTGCTAGCTAGGGTGTAAACTAAAGCTTAATTCCAAATATGCAAACTAAAGGAAATAACCAAGCCAGGTCTCCCCTACTAATAACCATACCTAACTGTTCTGAATAATGACAAGATTCAATGTAGTATAGAATGAAATGAAAACCTATGGAAATCACAACCATAAGGAGAGATAAAATATAGAAAAGAAAAACTGTTCCCAATCTGAGTTATTGCAGGAGAACGAGGAGGAAGCAAAAGCTAGGACTGCAGATATGGTTGGCAGGAGGTTTGTTCGCGTGGCACCGATGTATGAGGCGAGACCTAATATAAGGTTAAGGATGAGCCAAAGTAGGGAGCCATGGTCTATTGAGGACAGCTTCAGCAGAAAAGGTGGGCGTTACTAATACTGAGCTGGGAAGGGGAGAATGGTGTGCTCACAAGTTTCATCACTTAAGTAACAGGAAGGCAGGTGCGGGAAGGGATAATTTTTACTCCATCTGGGCTTGAGTGCTAGATTAGTCTTAAGAGCAAGGATCTAGTTGATTATTCAAACTGTAAACCGGTAGAGGTCCACAAAGGCATGACCGCTAAGGATTAGTTTAGACAAGGTTTAGGCCGCGGGCAGGGGTAAGAGGGTCCTGTTATTGAGCAGGAACTTTCTGGAGTCTTCAATCTAGAGTTTGTATAAGGCGGAACTGGGAATAAGAGTGGAGGGTGAGGAGACTGTACCTTGCTAGAGGTGAAAGTTAATCTGTGGTAGTTTGAATCCTCCTTTGGTCACTTTGACTAGGAGGATATATATCACTTCGATGGAGAAGTAGGTGTGAACAACAGGGATGGGCCTTGGTTAGAACCAGCGGAGGGGAATGTACTTAGCATTTAGGCTTCGAAGAGGTCACAGGAGGAATCATCTGCCTGGTAGTTGCAGATGGACGGGAATGATGCAGGCAGGCGTTCTGCCTTTGGCCTGAAAAACATTGAGGAGCAGGTGAGCTGAAGTGTAGTCATCTAGCGTCTCTCTGGGACAAGGGAGTTGAGGGGTGGCAGGAGAGCCTCACAGGAGAGTAAAGAGGCTGGAGTGAACCTGTTGTAGTTAGTTACCCAACTTTGGACCGTGCTCATAGACACCTCCATTTTCCCTATCATGGTGGCATTCGAGATCAGGTGGTCAGTTCTATAAGAGAGCACAGGTAGTAGAAGGCACAACGCCAACAAGTAGTTGGTGTAGGGAATTATGTCAATCACTAGGGTGGAGAGTTGTCTTATAAAACTGAAAGCCCCCTCCAAAAGGTCTAGACCCTTAGAGAAGTTAGTGAAAGTTTGCATGAATGGACTGAATGAGGATCCAAGCTAGTGGACGTTAGAGGATGTGTGGAAAATACTGGTGTCTAAGGACACTGTGTCCTGAGACTTAAGGAAATAGTCACAGGGGTCCACCAGTGGATAAGATACTTAGTGTGGAAAGAGAAGGACACTCCATGGGGGGAGGCCTTTGTGCAGAGATGGGTGTACTAGTGTTGAAAACCTAGTGTATACCTTTGGCATGACATAGATCCAAGAGTGAAAGTAGAATCATCAAGATAGGAAAATATAATCCCTTTAGGGATAGATAAGTGCAGGGAGGATACATTAATAAATAATAAGAAAGGCGAGATCGGGGAGCCGTGGGGGGACCCCACTGGGATAAGTGAGAAAATATATTGGGATTCGGGAATAATTAGGTGGCATTTCCGGTCAGTCAAAAAAGACTGAACTTATGAAACTATATAGGGAGATACACCTTTGGTACAGAGTATGGTGGATAAACAACCTCAGAAAATATTATCAAAGCTCTTTTTGATATCAAGAAAGATACTAGAGGGCTTGTGGCCTGCTGTTACAAACCTATCCTTAGTCTGCCGGACAAGGCACACTATCTTCTTTAACAGCAACAGGTAACGATATGTACCGCTCGTCTTACCGTTCTTCAGGTCTCGTAGCCTTATGTCGCCTAGAGAACGCTGAGTCCTTCCACTACTAGCCCGTGCGACTGCTTCTTAGCGATACGTTCCTCGAATCACCTTTCGGTCGGTGATGTAAACGGATGGTCGTAATAAGAGTAAAGTTTAGATTGAACTAATAGGTAAAATATAATATAGGAAGTAACTTAGGTGGTTGCGTGAAGAGCTAGCTATCTGTGTCCGTGACCCTCCTTATATAGGCGCTCTTCCCACAACCATAACCCTGTTGACTTTACAATGAGTCACCTCTTTACTATGACTGCCGTGTGAGTCATAGTATAACAAACATCCTATGACTTACAATTTGAGTCATAGTATACAATCCCCATAGTATCCAATTTCCATAAAAGGTCATGTGCGCTAATCGCGTCACATGCGTGAAACCCAGGACTCATACTTGTAGTCAGGTGCGAAAGTCATAACATCATATGACCTCACAATCGTGAGTCATGAAACAATAAATCAAATCAAACATCATAATCATAAATGATCTCACAAATCGTGAGTCATGTGAAACATTCCCTATTGCTAAGTCACGATTTGTGACAATAGCTCCTCTCTCCCCTCAGCTTGAGTCCCATCAAGCTATTCACCAAGTTTCAAGACCTGGTTCCCAAATCTTCTCGCATCGCGACGGAACATCCGTAATATTTGTTCCGTTGTGCGTAACTGTTTCCTGATCATCTCCAATGTCAGGTCTGCCACCTCGATAGTTCGTTTTTGGTGTGCAATGGTGGCTTGTTGCGCTTCGAGGGTCTCCTTCTGGAGTCTGATCGTTCCTTGGGACTCATCTAGTTGGATTTCTAAACCCGAAATTTTTCTTTGGAGGCATTCAATATCTGCCTGCGTGTGTTGGCTTTCGGTATCGTTGTTTCGGGTTTCCTCGCCCCTCCCCAACCGTCCCCTCCTGGCTTCCGTGCGCTGGGCATCCTTCCTGCTCAGTTCTTCTCTTTTACCCCACGCCTTGGGGTAGTATCCTGCCCGGATCTTCGCATCCCGGTGGGCTCGACAATTATTTCGGTCGCATTCCTCCCAACTCGTTTCTGCGTGTGGTTGTTTTGGCCAGTAACTGGCCCCTTCCTTGTCCTCTCTATG